>CANUEX010030203.1:0-140302 GCA_948099535.1 Jatropha multifida | reverse complement strand
GCAAAACTTAAAGAAAGCTTTTAAGGTGTAAAAATGAACTTGTGAGGCTAAATGTGTGTTAGTAAAGGTTTTAATGTTTTGAATTAAGTACTTGACTTGAAATGTGGAGGTTAGAGGAAGGAAAACTTCTTCCTCCTTGTTGACCTAAAGGGGGCCGAACCACCCTAGGGTGGTAAGTCATGTTTTTGTTTTTTTTAAATGTTCATTTTAAGTAATTTAAAGCTATGTATATAAGAGTATTGTGAAGCATGATTTTGGATTGGGGTTTTGATAAATTTTACAAGTTGTAAGTAAAGGAATTCTGAAATAAAAAGTATTAAGTTGTGAAATGTATTGCTAAGGGATTCTATATAAGAAATAAGGTTATTTGTGAAAGAATGGTTTTGTTTTGGGCTCAAGTATGTATGATTGAAATGTAGTAGGATGAGGTTTATTCCGGTTATGACCATGCTCGGCTATCAGCCTTCTGTTATGTTCTGCTATGATCATATGCTAGGGTTATCAGCCCTTCTAGATAAGTAGACGCGCTTATCAACCGGTGGTGATTTCATAGCCCAATTTTCTGATGGTGTTTTCACAGACCACAATCGGTGGAACTTTCACAGGTTAAATTCTACTCTGATATCGATGTAACCAAATCTGCTTATATTTCTTTCAAAATACATATGAGCCATAAACTAAAAATAAGCTTTGTTCTGTTATGAAAAGAAAAGGAAATGTAATTGTAGATATGGAATTTTTCTTTCGTTTGTCAAATCTCAAATTTATTTCTAAGAATGAGCTTCTTTATGATTTTTGAAGTGTTCTAATCTAATTGGTACATCTTCGATACATATTATATATTTGATTTGAGTATTTTAAATTGTACTTGAGATTTGTGCTTTGGCAATTCTTTGCTATTTATTCGATAATTATTTAGCACTACTAAGTCTTCCACTCAGCGGGTTGAATTCCATCACGCGCAAGTTGTGAGCAGTGGGGGCTACTTGAAGACCCAAGGTGAAGCATCAGAGAGGAATCTTTATTTTTGGGTAGCACATGTATAAAGATGTAAATTCTGGCATTAATAGATACTTTGTAAAAGTTTTGAGATTGTAAACACTGAGTTGTAAATTAATGAGATTCGAGATTATTTATGATGTTTTATCTACATGAGTATTTAATGTGAATGATCATTAGCAATTATTCCCTTAAATTGATGATTTTATGTTAAGATAGAATCTAAGATGAATGATATAATTATATAGAAGTGTTGTGTGATCTGTTGTCCTTATTTGGAGTATTTGGGGTTTGATTTGGAGTAAATATTGGAAGTGTATATATTTTCTTTGTGTGGCAAATTGATTTTTAGGGGAAACTCTTGCGAATTTTTCATAGGAATTACCCTAAATCCTTCATTTTAAATTTTAATTACTTGTACCTTATGGAAACTTAGTCATTTCTAATATATGATTTAGATTATTAAGTAAGGTAAGACGGTGCTCCGGTACCGAATGTGGCATTTGTCGCCTGGTTCTCCAGGATAAGGCGATGGGTGTTACATTTTTAACTTGTTTTTTTATCAGATTAATATTTTGCATACATTATTCTCAAATCAATTGTCTGATTATGTGTATTATGAGAATTTCAATTTAATATTTGTGATTTTATCTTAATATAATTTATTGCTTAAATTGAGGATGTAATGTTTTTGTAATTCACCGAGAATTCGAAATGATTTTCATTTTAATTGGCATGTAATAACTTAGATATATTTTTAATGGTTTCTAACAATTATTATTATTTATATTTCATATATCTGTATTAATTAAAAGATTTGAGAATATATAGAGGATAATCGGGTAGAATGTATTTTCAGAGGTGGTTTGTAATTCTTTTCTCCTTCCCCCCATTCTTCATGATTACTCATTTTTATATTGGATGAATGCTTTGATTGTGATAACATGTATGTTTGACATACTTTCAAAAAATTGCATAAAAGTGTTTTACATCTCAATTCAAATTAATACCATCATTAATAAATAATAAGTATTCAGACAACTATGTTGTTGGTCTAAACCGGACAGAATGGGTGCATCACACCTTCCCATTTCCGTACCCAACTCTCAAACTCACTCTCTTTAAAATCAGATTAATTAATTCTAAATAATTGATTACTTTGAGAATTTTCCCTAGTTTTTAGGGTGGTAACTCCAAAATCATAAAATCCTTTGGCAAATCGATTTATAAAATAAAATGAACCAAACCTATTTGATTCAGTTCTCTTAAGTGACTCTTGGAAAAGCCATGAGATGGCACGAAAAGCCATCATCCTCAATTACAATCTCAAGTTATAACTTATAAACATAAGAAAACACAAATATTTATTTAGACACAAATTAATGACATAATCAAAACACAAGCAATCACTCAATAAAAAATTATCATGATGAATGTGAATATTAGAACATAAATAAAGAGCATTAAAATAAATTGCATAAAATGAATATTAGGTAGTTAGAATAATATAAATTAAAGACAAAAATCTAGAGAGCCTAAAAATAAATGTTAGATGAGTTAGATGGTTAGTAGAGTTAGAATATTAGAAATTAAAATGTTAGACAAGATTTCAAGCTCATGATCACAATATTCACCTTGAGAGATGGATAAATTCATAAATCATTGCCTTCAACCTTGTTAAAATTATTAGTGTACTCATCCGGATCAAGAAATGAGCTTTATACTAAAGTCTTAACCCATTTCAATCTCGGAATCTAGGTACAGTTTGTATTTTCTTTTACATTAGTTGGATTTTAAAAAGAAGATTTTACATCACTGGAAGTGACTCACATCCCATACAATGGTTTTCAAGCCTTGCCATAATTAGAAGAGCAATGAAGAACAATTTGCAAATTTCTAGGGAGTTATGGCATGAGCCATACACTAACGGCTAGCACTATTACTGTTATGGCTAGAGCCATTACTGTTATAGATCGAGCCATTACATATGGCTTGAGCCATGGCATAATGGCTTGAGCCATAATAGCCCAAAAAGCTATAGATTTTAGCTGATTGCCGGTTTCTCTCGTAAACAACTTAAAAATTGATGATTTAACACTAAAATAGAAAGGAATTAGGTAGTAGAAGTATTTTAGACTCCCAATTTACCTTGTTTTGAAGAAAAACTTGTGATTTGCTTGAAGTTGATAAAGAACACCTCAAGAACTTTGATCTTTGGATGATGATTCGAGTTTTGTGTTTGATTTGTGTTTCTGAACTGTTTAGTAAACCTAAAACTCATTGTGATTTTATTGGAAACACTCTTTCTTATGGGAAAGAGATACCCTAGTCTAGAGATCTTTGCTGATGTTATTGATATCTTGGCAGTTGGGCCTGAGGAACCAAAGCTTAAGGGAAAGAAAGAACAAAAAGAAGAAGAGAAGACACCGAAGAAAGAGGGAGTTGAGGAGCCACAAGCAGCTGAGGAGGAAGGAAAGAAAGAGAAATAAGAAGAGGGGCAAGTAGCGCAAGACGGGTAGAAGGAAAAAAAGGATAAGGGAAAGGCAAGTACTAAAGAAAAAGAGGACATAGTGGATCAAGTGCTGAAGGCAATCTGGGCTTGCATAGAAGAGAGCTTTGAAGAATTCGAAGCCCCTTCTGATGTGTTAATTTATGTTGTAGACGAATCTAATTGTAATGAACTCCCTTTATTGTTTAATGAAATAAACTTCAATTTTGCTTACTCGTTTGATGTCTTTCCTAATGGTTCCATTCATCGAGTAGATAAACATATGTGCATATTTGACATTAACTCATCATGCATGCTTGAATTTAATATTGGCACAAAAGATAATCCACAAATTCTATTAATTAGGCCAAACTTGATCCTAGAGTTAAACATAAAATTTCAAAGCCTACTCATGGATAAAAAAGAAGCCTTCGCCTGGTGTTATGAGGATATACCAAGGATAGACAGATCTATAGTTAAGCACATAATTTCTCTATATCCTAGAGCCAAGCCAATGAAAAAGAAGAGAAGAAGGTTAAGACCGAAATGGGCCGAGAATATAAAGAGGAAGTGACCAAGTAGATAGAGGCGGGTTTTTTAGAAGTGGTTCACTATCTCGAATGATTGGCGAATATAGTCCCAGTTCCAAAGAAAGATGGAAGGGTCAGGATGTGTGTGGATTACAAAGATCTGAACAAAGCATCACCAAAGGATGATTTTTCGCTCTCTCATATCAATATCCTAATCGATAATGCAATGATGATGAGATGCTACTCCATTATGGATGGGTTTGTAGGGTACAATCAGATCCTCATAGCATTGCTATACAAGGTCAAGACAACATTTATGGTGGAGTTAAGTATGTTCTACTATTAGATTATTCCACTGGTTTAAAAAACGCCGAGGCTACTTGTCAAATTATGGCAACTACATTATTCCATGGCATGATCTATAAGGAGTTAGAGGTGTGTATCGATGATATAGTTGTCATGGAGAAGACACCAAAAGAGCATCCAGGAGGCTTGGAAAGATTCATGGATAGAGTGACTAAATACAAGTTGCGACTAAACCTGAAAGAGTGCGTGTTCAGGTTCACTTTCAAAAAAGTGCTAGGATTCATAGTAGGACCTAAGGGAATTGAGATCGATCCAAACAAGATCAAGGTAATCAAAGAAATGGAGTCACCCAACACAAAAAATCAAGTGAGGAGCATTTTGGGAAAGATTTCGTATGTCAGTAGCTCATATCGAAGTTGTCAATAGTATGTGATACAATTTTCAAGCTTTTAAGGAAAATCAACTAGTAAATTGGAACGATCACTACCAGATAGCTTTCGACAAAATCAAGAAATATTTGTCAAGTCCCCCGATTCTGTGCCCACTAAAGCAAGGGAAATCCTTAGTTCTATACTTAATAATGGAAGGTGCTGGAATTGGAGCCATGTTAGCACAAGCCAATGAAGTTGGTGTTGAGAAGGCAGTGTATTACTTGAGCAAAAAGCTTCTTCCAAATGAATAGAAATATAATCTGATTGAAAGGACTTGCTTAGCAATTGTATGGGCTACTAAAAAGCTCTAACACTACTCTCAGTCTTATAATGTAATTGCAATGTGAACAATAGATTCAATTAGATACTTATATGGAACACCAGCACCAGTAGGGAAGCTAGCAAGATGGCTAATCCTTCTATCAGAATTTGATATTGATTATGCCACTAAGAAAACTGTCAAGGGATGAGTGGTTGCAAGCTTCTTAGCAGCACATCTAGTGGAAGACAGTGAAGAATGGGAAATTGACTTTCCCGATGAACACTTGAATTTAATAGAGAATAAAGGATGGAAGCTCTACTTTGATGGTTCAGCTCATAGCAAAGGAGCTGGGTAAGCATTTTTCTAGAATCTTAACAAGGAGAAGTCATCTTAATGTTGAAACTATTAACATGGTAGAATATAAAGCTTGCCTATTTGGGTTAGAAGCCCTAATTGTAATACCCTGACTCCAACCACTAGAGGAATTAACCTCTTTGGATCAAGCTGGTTCCATCCCATACTAGATCGGCAAGACTCGCACGATTTTGTCCCGCAGGTGAAATGGGAACTTTCCAAGAGGTCACCCATCCTTGGATTTTTGTCAAGCGAGCACACTTAACCCTGGAGTTCTTCCAACTCTGCAGCCATTCCACCAAAAGGTGCCTCTGATGATTAGTTACCCCCTTTTCAATATATGATCCGATTCATTCCTATGCCCGCATTCCACTACCCTAGCTAGCCTGCCATCCTAGCTCACCAGGAACCCTCTCTACCCGCCCTCTTAGAATCGCTTTGTCGGGTCGGGATGTCATAGGCCCACCAGCTTTTGCATGGTTCATCCTTGAACCATATATCTACTGGAGGGGGTCAGGCTCTAATACCAAATGTAACACCCTAACTCTAACCACCAAAAGAATTGTCCGCTTTGGATCAAGCCGGTACCATCCCACACTAGATCGACAAGACTCGCACGGTTTTGTCCTGTAGGTGAAATGGAAACTTCCCAGCAGGTCACCCATTCTAGGATTTCTGTCAAGCGAGCATGCTTAACCCTGGAGTTCTTCCAACTCTCCAGCCATTCCACCAAAAGGTGCCTCTGATGATTAGTTACCCCCTTTTTGATATATGATCCTATTCAATCTTTTCTCCTGCATTCCACTACCCTAGCTAGCCTGTCATCCTATAAACTTGCTAGGAACCCTCTCTACCCACCCTCTTAGGATCGCTTTGTCAGGTCGACATGTGACACTAATTGCAGTTAAAGCTACAGAAGTAAAAGTTATTGGCGATTCCAAATTGGTCATTAAGCATGCTAATGGCAATTTGAAAGTTAAGAAGGATAGGCTGAGACCTTACATTCATCATTTGTATGTTATTGTTCAAAACTTCAAAAGGGTGACTTTCACACACATGAGCAAAGTAAACAATCGAGTACAAGATGCCTTGGCTAATTTAGCATCTACTTGGGAAGAGATCTCAGTTATGTTTAAGAAACCATTCATGATATCTTCGAGTAGCATCCTGTGTTATGAGCGTGAGAGGATTATGGATATCGAGGAAGATGAGCAGTCGTGGTTTTATGATGTCCTGTGTGCACAAGCAAATGACCATGCCACTTCTTCACAGACTCCTCCTACGGATTTTTTTTTCAAATTTTTTTATTAGAACAAGACCCACATGCCACTAAGTGTGGCGCGTGCCACTTCGAATGGCCCCCGGGTCGGCATTTCAAAAACTCAAGCACATTAGTTAATAATCCAACTATGATTTCAAGATCCAATCGAGTCAAGTCTTAAAAGCATCTTTGCTTAAAGTGCAACTAAAGAGCATTTTGGCCTGAATAAGCAAATAACAAATAAGAGATGAATAGTGACAAGCATATTTATTCATCAACCAGGATGAACTTCAAGGCTTTGAACTCAAATATTATTTAAACCTTTAAATTCATGCTATTAATTTACTGTTCTTTACTTCTATGTACCTTTTAATTCCTATTTTTTTAACTTTATGCACTTTACCTTATTGTTTCTTGATTATTGCTAATCTAACCCACTTAATAATGGAATTATGAACATGAATATTCATTACTTTCATCATTTTGAATGAATGTATGTCTATTGGATTATGTGGTTTTTAATTCAGTCCTATTATTTTTATTGTTCATTGATGTTGTTTATTGCTTTTATTTTTAAGCTTCATGTAAAGGACCTTAATGGGTCCTATTTATTATTTGATTAAAACAATTAATGGGATGAGAAATTTTAATGTGTTGAAAGGGTAGATTGTATTAATAGGTTAATGGTTGTAACTCTATTCTCCTACTCCCCCTTCTTTGTTTGTTATGAGTTGTGTAATAATTATAATGTTTGATTACCATATTTTTAAAATTGTATAAAATTTTTACATCTCAATTAGAGTTAATTTTATTAACAATTATTGTGAATGAATGTACAATGAAGGAGGTCAGTTTAACCGGACGGTTCAGGTGCCTAACACCTTCCTGTAACCGTACATAACTCCCTTACCCATTTTTGGTTTAGAATTGAATTGGTTGATTCCAAAGAATCGGTTAATTCAAGAATTTTCTCTGAAGAGGGTGGCGACTCCAAAATAAAACTCTTACCAAAGTAAGAGGCATTTTTTGAGAATCAATGAATGGGTCTTATAGATGCTCAATTTTTGCTCCAAAAATAGACTTAGTGATGACAACCCGTGTTGCTAAAATGAGGTTAAAATACCTTATGAATCCGATTCTTGGACTGATGATCTAAGTTTAAGAAACGTGACCCACTACATCATTTTCACGTTTTTAAGATTCTCATCGAAGTGGGGCCCAAAAATGCTCTCTAGGTTCGCTCGTAATGCGTCTCAGCGCCTTACATCACTCTGCGCACCTCATGGACCGATTTCATGAAAACTGAACCAATTCATTAGTGAGACCCATACTGGTCTTTGTGGGGCACATATGGGACCCACCAGCGGCCTTTATAGGGCCCATCAGTGGTGGTAGCTTTTCTCATTATAAAACGAGTTCGGACCATCTGATTGATTTGATTCTTGAACTAATAATCCGAATTTAAGAAATTGGATTCATCGGGTCACTTTCACATTTACAGGTCTCGAATTAAAGCGAGGCCCAAAAATGCGTCCCAAGCATCCCTGGTATCCCAAATTGCTTCACACATCACCTAGACTAATATTGTAAAAATGAACCCAACCATTCGTGGGGCCCACTTGCCACTTAAGCCCTAAATAGGGCAACACCTTCTCATTTGTTTATAAAAAGAGGCCTTATGAGAGGAGTGAGGGGGTTGCCAATTTTTAGAGAGAAAGGAAGTCATTGGTGGCTTAAGGAAACTCCACCATTTTTTAGTTCTTCAAATCCTCTCAGCCAGTCTCCTCCAAAAAAGAAAATACAAATCCATTAAAGAAACTTCGGATCATTGTTCGAGAATCGAGTTCTTCACCATTTTCAAGCAAATCAAAAGTTTTTCTTCAAAATAAGGTAAACTGAGAGTCTAAACTCCCTCTAATATTTATTTTCTTTGTATTTTAATGTTAAATAATTTCTTTTTTTTAGTTAAAAGATGTGAATTTGTACCTAAATTTTGAGAAACAAGGGTATAGCTTCAATCAGAGCCAAAAACAGGCCACCAGGGCAAAAGACCAATTTTCCCGACAACCAAGGGTAAAATAGTAATTTTCAAATAATTAGACTTCTATCGTGATTGGCAACATGGTCTAAGGAGGTTACAACTTTGATCAAAGCTGAAAATAGGCCACAAAGACAAATGTCTAGTTTTCCCAATAGCTAGCAGGTGAAACGATAATTTTAAGAAAATTAGATGCCTACCATGACTGTCAATAAGGTCTACGAAGGTTGCAACTTTGAACAGAGTTGAAAATAGACCACTAGGGCAAAAGTCCAATTTTCCTGACAACTAAGATCAAGTGGGTTAAGCCTTTGGCATAAAATCTATTTTTTATTCGGAGGAGTACACTAACATCTAATATTTATTTTATTCTTCTTTATTTTATGCACATTATTCTATTTTAATTTTCTTATATTGTTTTTAATATTAATTTTTTAGTTAAAAGATGTGAATTTGTACCTAGATTCTGAGATTTAAGTGGGTTAAGCCTTTGGCATAAAACCCATTTTTGATCCGGAAGAGTTCTAACATCTAATATTGATTTTATACTTCTTTATTTTATATACTTTATTTTATTTTAAAATTTTTTATATTGTTGTTAATATTAATTTTTTATTTAAAAGATGTGAACTTGTACCTAGATTTCAAGATCAAAGTGGGTTAACCTTTTGGCGTAAAACTCATTTTAGATCTGGAGGATTACTTTAACATCTAATATTTATTTTATCGCTCTTATTGCTCGTTATTTTATATTAATCTAACTCCCCTTCTATTTCTTTTGATGCTTTTATTTTATAGCTCTTTATCTCATGCAATTTATTTTGTTGCTTTTTATTTCAAGCTTTTTATTTTTTTTCTCTTTATTTTCTACTTTTTATTTTATTGCCCTTCATTTATGTTGATCTAGACTTCAAAAAAAAACAAAAATGATTTATCATATTAAGGGGTCCTACCTAAGACCTCTAATAGGTTTTAGAATGTCTTTACCACTCTATTATCTTTCATTCACATGTTAAAATTCTTGTCCCTCTCCGATTTTAGCTCCTAGTTTCATCTATGCTTAATAATTCTTACATTTTTGTTCATCATATTGTGTGATTGTTTGTGTTTTTATTTCTTATTAATTTATATTTGTCTAAATATTGTTATTATTATATGTTAATAATTTGTAATTTGAGATTTTGATTTAAGATTGTTGTAATTTGCTATGGATCCATAAGGATCCTTATTTCTGCCGACATATAATAATTTATATTTTTATCTTATTTTTACATGATTTTGTAATAATTATTTTTATTAGGTTCCTTGGTTTGTAATAATTTAATGGGATTGAAAATTTAAGGAATAAATAGGTAGAATGTATGTTAGGATATAAGTTGTAAATTCTTTTCTCCTCCCTCTTTCTTTATGGTTATTTATTTTATGCTTTATATATGTTATATTTGTAATAATTTGTATGGATGACACGTTTTCAGAAAATGCATAAAAATATTTTACATTTTAATTTTTAATTAATCATAATATTAATAAATTGTGAATACATGGACAATCGGGAGGCCGGTTTAGACCGGGTAAAGTGGGTGCCTAGCACCTTTCCATTTTCATACCCAACTCTCAAACTCATCTCTGGTTCCGGATTAATGAATTACAAAGAATCGGTTAATTTGAGAATTTCTCCTAATAAGGTTGGCACTCCAAAATACACAAAATCCTCATCAAAGTAAGGAAACCATTTTTATGAGGATTAAATGGATTTAGTAAAATAATTTATTTTATTAATTAAAATGAACCAAACCCATTAGATTCGATTTTTCCAAATGACTTTCGGGAGAGCCATGAATGGTGTGAAAATCCATCGTCCTCACCGTAGCGACTCTGCTAGGGAAAATTGAGAGAGTTAACTCCTTAAGTTGTCCAAATATTCATATTTATTAATAGTATCATTAATTCCTAATTGACTTTAACTTTTATGTACTTATAAAATTTCATTCATGTATAATATCTCTTTTTAATCTCCATTCTACCCCAAACCGTGAGGTGATATTAGGATATGTGGTCCTTTCACTCTACTCAACTATTGGGATCCGCCACTGATATACACCACCCATAAGTCTAGTACCATCTGGTATATTAAAAAAATTAGCACAATCTATTATCACTTTTTACTTAGACCCAAAGCAAGCGGGAAGAAATAACCAATTCTCGCTTATGGAACCCAATATATTATTTACCCGGCCAAGGCCCATGTAATTAACCCTAGTTCCTTCCTTCTAGGAAATACCATAATAACATTTGTTTGATGCATTCATCCAATAAATGTGAGAAATGCCAGTCCAAAAACCCCACATTGGTTTACGGACCCAACCTCAAATATCCTAGGAATAAAAAAAACTGTTGACCATGAATCATGTTCGAGAGCTATAAGGGTGGAGGTCATGCATTTCCTTACTCCTATTCCCCTTATGTGTATATAACTGCTATTGTTGTGATGTGCTACATTCATGCATCATCTAATTCATTTATCTTATATTCATTTAGATATACTCCATCATGGCTCTATCTAGAAGATCAAAATACCAAAGAACAAGAGACTCAGAAGAAGCATCAAAAACAAAATGAGCTCGAAGAACTCCTTCCAATAGCGACAATAGTGTTGAGGTTCAAATGCCTAAGAGGAAAGCACCCCCAAAAGAAGCCTTGCTATGAGAAGTACATCAGCTTCTGATTGAAATAAAGCAAGTATAACTCGGTATAGCAATTCTTTTCTACAGTGTAGAGACACAATTTATGATTTTGTGCGAAATCGCTAACCACCTTGAAGACATAGGTCATTTGATCCATAAAGATGCAAGACCTTATTAGACTAATTAGAATTTGAGATTTTTAATATCATGTATAGTTCACTTTTAGAGGAATAAAAGAGTTCATTTTTAGCCAAATATTAATAGTAAAAAATAATAAATTAAAAGTAAATAAAAATAAATAAATAAATAAAGACAACCCTACTCAAGTAACATTATGCTTAAGGCAAAAAGGAAGGAAAGAGGAAAAGGAATAATATCAATTTAATATTTGGCTATGAAAATAAAGCACGTTTTGCTTCTAAATAGTTCTTGAGAGCCTTTTCTTCAACTTTGAAATTTTTATCAGTCTAAATAAAGCTGCGATAGAGTATAACACTAGCAACATTTCATAATGTCATGATTCTGTGATTATTTTCATGTGTCACCTCATGAGTCATACATCCATTCATACATCATGTTTCTAACACTTATTTTGTACAAACAAAATAGCACCTCAAAAAAGAAAGCACTGAAAGCTGTCAGTAGATTGAGGTCAGAGGACCGTTTGATCAGAGCTAAAGAACCTTCAACCCCTGTCAATTTGCCTAGCTTAGTTCCCTCCAGTCCGACAAGCTCCCACCTTAAGATTGAATCCTCTTTAACCCTAAGAAACTTATTAACTATTGCTTCTACTGATAAAATGGCAGAAATCGATATTTCTTTGGCTGATATGGCAAAAACGATCGAGAAGATAGTGGCTGCCAGCCTCGAAAAATTCATGAAAACTGGTAAAGGGAAAGAAAAAATAGCAATTGAAGAAGGAGAAGAAAATGATGAATCTATAAAGAAAGAACATATCGATGACACATGACAAAATGAGGAATTTTTCAAGAAGACATCTGCTAGGAAAAATGAGTCAGAGCCAATTATTTCAAAAAAGGTCGAGAAGTCGGATAAGCAACTTGAGAAGCTGCACATATTTATGAAGTCTAAGGGTATGGACCAGTATGTGGACCTAGATGACTCCGAGGACTAAGAGTTAAAATTAGGATAGGCAATTCTAGTTACTTACAAGATGCCAAAGGTGGTGAAGTATGACAGAAATGGCGACTCGAAGGTACGTTTGATGCAATACAAATCTGTCATGGAACTGGCAAGTTTGGTGATAAGGGAAATTTTGAAGATGTTCCCAATGTCTTTAACAAGGTCTGCTCAGACTTGGTATTATAATTTGGATAAGAAATTCAAAAGGGACTAGGGTGAGCTCACTATGATCTTCCTGAAAGAGTATACCTACAACCTTCAGATGGGTGTCAATTTAAGAGACATAGAGGCAGCTATGCAAAAACATAAGGGTCCTTTACGGACAACATGGCTAGATGGAAAGCAAAGGTAAGTCAAATGAGAAATAGACCTGACACTAAAGAGCAAATAAAGATCTTCATCAAGGGAACTCTGTCGGCATTCGATGAGAAGCTATATTATATGTCATTGATTAAATTTTCTCAAGTCTACGAAGTAGGAATGGCCATCAAAGATAAAATCAGAGAAGATGAGAAGTACGAAAGTCATATTGGCAACTTTAATAGGCCTAAATTCCAGGGACCTAGTCAATTAAGCAAGGCTCCAAATACTAATAAAAGCATTGCAATCGTTGTCCTATATCTCAGGGCTACAAGTATTCCTCAAAGAAGGTTATCTAATTTTGGCATCCTACTTTCTAGGGTTTTTGAGAAGGTAAAAGCAACTGACTTGCTAGGACCATTGGCGCTGAAACCTCCTCTAATAAATCCACCCAAAAACTTCGATCAAAATGCATTCTGCTAATTTCATCAAGGTAAGGGCCATACTATAGACTATTATCTACAGTTGAGGTACGTACGAAATCCATAATTTAATTGATGATGGCAAGATCACTGACCCGGAGAAATCAAGGCCTAGCTTAAGGACCAATCCACTTTCGAACTTTAGGAATGTGCCACTAACCAAAAACCTATATATGGTCAAATCAGGGAAGATCCCAAAGGAGATATTGTTAGAGCTAGAAGAAGAAGAAGAGATTGAAAAGAAGATGTTGTTGGAACAGATTCAGGTTATGGTAGTGGACATATGGATAGTAATGACGAGTGGATGGTGCAAAGCAAGCCAGTTTGGATAGAGAGTGAAGATGAAGTGGTAGCAAAATCCATTGCTCTAGACATATAGAGTAGCGAGGATGAAGAGATAGCAGAAGTTGTAAGCCATGTGCCAAGAGGAAAAGAGGTAGAAGAGTTATCAACCAGATCCAATTAAGCCTCTAGAAGAAAAAGGAAAAGAGAAGGCAAGTTTGTCTAGTGTGCCAAGAGTGGAAACTGAAGATAACGCTTTGATCAAATAGATAAAGAGAACACAAGCAAATGTGAGCATGTGGGATTTACTAATCTCGTCAAAGGTGCATAGGGAGGCTCTACTGAAAGGATTGGTGGAAGTCTCTGTTTCACCATTTATATCAATAGTTGATTTTGTGGGACAGGTCCAACGTGATCCTCTCATGATATCCTTTTCTAATGATGAGCTTCCCCCAAAAGAGAGAAATCACACAAAAGCTTTATTCATAAAGGTAGAGGTAAGGGGAAGCGCCACTGGTATTGTGATGATTGACATTGGATCAACTCTAAATGTGTGCCTCTTGACCATGATTTTAGCACTAGGCTCTAGGAAATTTTTCCACAATTTCAACAGCTTGGGAATCAGCTCAATCAAACATTGTTTGGGCCTCAAACGAACAGCCGCCAAAAACCTTAAAACCAAAGGGGAGGGGCATACTAGTCATTTGCCCCGACCGACGCCACCTAGGGCGGCGACGCCATCCAAGCTGCCGCTAAAGATCCCTGCTGGAACTAAAAAAGAGGTTTTTGGCACCGTTACAAGGGTGGTCGGCATTGACAAGGCTAGCTCAGCCACCCCCTTTGCCTATAAAAGGCACACTCCCCCCTCCCACATCTAACCTCTTATTGTTTGATCGAACGCTTCTCAAGCATCAACGACTCTCATTCTCTCTTATACGGTTCTAATACCAAAGAGTCTGATTTTGCTCATCTTCCATAGTTGAGTTTAAGGCCCGACTCAAGTCTCAAAAGTTGATCCTTTCAACTTTCACTCACACTCTGACCTTCCTTAGGCCAAAGCTACTAGTTAGGTGATTAACTATTAATCAAATTTAGCGATTGATTAATAATTCGTCATTTAATAATATTATATAAGACTAATATAGGGGTCCTCGTGCCCTACCTTAGCTTATATTCAGAGGAAGACTAGACCTCCTTGGTCGAAAACACACCATGGAGCTGCATACAGGCCGCATCACCAGGGTATAATCTTTAACTCAGACTTTGTCCAATTCAAGCCCGGTCCACATCGCACCTTATCAATTGTTAAGCACGGTCTAGCCAACACTATGCATCTTTAAGCCCGGTCTATCCGGCAAACTAAGCTCGGTCCAACCGGCAAAATCATAAAACCAGTTTTCAAACTAAGTTTGGAATCAGCAGGCAAACCAATATGCCCACTTTAAGAGTGGCACCTTTAAAACCCTACCATCCTAATCAATGGTAGAACTCCATGTGCTCTGATCCTCATACAAATGAGGTACGAAGGCATACTTATGGATTTCAGCCTAAGTAGCGGGTCCCCTTTCAAATTGACCGGTCGAGACTTAGGAGATTGTGTTGCACGACCTAGAACTCCTCTATAACAAGGCTAGAGTCGAGCTCCCCTCTAAAATATACACCTTTATTATAATTGCTTACTTTTAATGCACTACATTTCTTATATTGACATGCATTATGAGTATGCCCATGCATGGATAAATTGACATTCATGAAAAATAGTGCATTTGATTTTTAATTTGAACCAAAACTTTTAATCCTTTGAACCAAAACTTTTAATCCATGCGATGAAACTGAAACCTAGTCCCAAATCCAATGATTGGAGGCTAGTGCATTTTATCCTTTGTGGCACATAAAAAGAGTCAATCATGGGCTTTTTACCTTATATTTTCCTCGAAAACAAGAACAAAGTAAGGTGGCAACTCTCACACACCACACACAGTCAAAGCGCTCCAATGAGCCAACCAGACATCACTTAAGCGCTAAATAGAGCCTTAAAATGGTAAAATTGATAATCAAATCAACTAAATCATACCAACTAGCTGCATACAGGGCATAACTAAAATGAACATGGAAAGGACCACAACAGGGTTCCAACTAGTCTCGAACATTTTCTAGTTTCTTCTGTGACGAACCGACCAATGGAACCATCAGGTTAGACTTCGTCCTTCGAATCTTTCCCACTGAGCCCGAGAGGAGGCTCACAGGCTGACGACCCTACTGGGGACCTTTAAAACATATTTAAATTAAAAAATTTAGTAAGAGGACTATTGAGTAGGTTTTGAATTTTTCGTTTGGGTCAAGTTGAAAATTACCTTGCATATATATAGATGCATCATTTGGGATCATTTCTCATCATTAAAACTAAGCAAACCGAGTTACCATTATCACTTTGGGGCAATCTTCCCTAGAGATGTCCTGGGTCAAGAAGGCTACTCACTCATCCTGCATACGTCCATTCGTTAAGGTAGGGTAACAGGTTTGGCGTACCAATCATTCCATTTGATACGACATGGTCAAATGATGATGTCTATACTAACTCTAAGTGGATGGGACCCCCAAACCAATCCACCAAAAGCATGTAATGGCCCTAGATCTGATCCCTAGGATTATATGCACCCTTCATCATGAAACCATTTTGGCATAACATTCATGTACTCACGCATTACATGTTATGGACAAAGAGACTAAACAAATAGACTAATCTAATGGTATCCTAAACCCAATCCAGAGGTAACCTACAGACCAATCCAGTGGAATCCTAAACCCAATCTAGTGGTATCCTAAACCCAATCCAATAGTAACAAATAGACTAATCCAGTGGTATCCTAAACCAAATCCAGTGGTAATAAATAGACCAATCCAGTGGCATCCTAGACCTAATCTAGTGGCAACAAATAGACCAATACAGTGGTATCCTAAACTCAATCCAGTGGTATCCTAAACCCATTCCAGTAATAACAAATAGACCAATCAAGTGGTATCCTAAACCCAATACAACGGTAACCTGAAGACTAGACAGTGGTATCCCATACACCAATCCTGTGGTAACCAAACACTAATCCGTACTAGAAGAAATACATCCGACCTATTACCAAAGCCTCAAACCAGACCTGAGCACCTTACCTTACCAGAAAGCCTCAAAACAAACCTAAGCACCTCAGATATCCAAAGCCTCAAAATCGACTTAAGCACCTTACCTTACCAAAAAGCCTTATATAAGACCTAGCACTTCCATTTACCAAACCAAGGGCAATGCTCGAGTCATGCCCTCAAATCTTGGCTCGTGCATTACTTCCAGCTTTACCCGAAAATACCAAAAAGCCTCAAAGCAGCCCTGACCACCATAGATACCCAAAGCCTCAAAACTGACTTGAGCACACTACCTTACCAGAAAGCCTTATATCAGACCTAAGCACTTCCATTTACCAAATCGAGGGCAATGCCCGAGTCATGCCCTCAAATCTTATCTCATGCATTACTTCCAATTTTACCTAAAAATACCAAAAAGCCTCAAAACAGACCTGAGCACCACAAATACCCAATGCCTCAAAATCGACCTTAGCACCTACCTTACTAGAAAGTCTTAGATCAGATCTAAGCACCTTCACTTCCTCAAACTGGGGGCAATGCCCGAGTCTTGCCGTCAAATCTTGGCTCTTGCATTACTTCCAACTTTACCCAAAAATACCAAAAGCCTTAAAATAGACCTAAGCACCTCCATTTCCCAAACTGGGGGCAATGCTTGAGTCATGCCTTCAATATTTTCCTTTTCTTAAAACTTAAAAAAAGAAAATCTTGGCTCATGCATTGCTTCCAACTCTACCAAAGCCTCAAACCTGACCTGAACACCCCAAATACCAAAAAGCCTCAAACCTCACCTTAGCACACCAAAAGACTCAAACCCTAACCTGAGTACTGAACTTTTACAATGGATGTATATTGATACCCTTCTTTGTTTGCTTCTACCAGAGAATGACAACAACAATGGCTCTACCTAATGACTTTAGGGTTTGAGGCCTGTTTTCGGACTATGCTAACAGAGCAGAATGCTTCCCTTTAGAGTACCATTGCTGCCTAGAGAGAGACTATTCTGGGGGAGTCAAGACACTAATTACTGCTAGTCAGAATCGTAATGCTCCTCCCAACCAAACCGGGGGATCTAATGAACAGCCTGCTATTCTAGCGAACGTCGACTAAACTGGCAGTGGCTCGATTCTTGAGATAGGGTCCACTTCTAATGCTACTGCCACCCCAACCCAGACAGGGGATGACTCTACTTCTCCAGAGGTTAGGAAGATGATGGAGAAGATGGATTCTTTTGAGAACTTTCTGAAAAACATTAAGAAGTATGAAGACTTGATTGATGTAGACTCTCTCCCACTCTTTCCAAAGGCCAAGCTGCTTGCTAAATTCAAGATGCCCGCCATGGACAAGTTTGATGGCACCATATGCCCCAAGACTCACCCAAAAATGTATCTCTAGTTAAAACTGGATTAATCAATTCCAAACAATTGGTTAATTCGAAAATTTTCCCTAATAAGGGCAGTGACTCGAAAATACATAAAATCCTTACCAAAGTAAGGAAACCATTTTTATGAAGATTAAATGGGTTTAGTAAAATGATTAATTTTATTAATTAAATGAACCAAAACATTAGATTTGATTTTTCCAAATGACTTTTGGGAGAGGCATGAATGATATGAAAATTCATTGTCCTCAAGTCTAATAAGAGAAAACTATTTATAAATAAAGTGAACTAAGTCGATTCTATTTTCCTTTGTAGAAAAACTCATCTCACACATGTTTGACTATGTGAAGATGTAATTACATGTGGGTGTTGATGTTGTAGCATGTGATTGACTGATTGTGTATTCATTTTAATATTTTAGGAAGCATTTTGTGTGAATGCATGTAATTATACATTATTTAATCAGTAAGTTATAAAACTCACTTATAAAAATAATTTCTAGCTCTTGTAATTATTTAATTTAAGCAGTATTGTGTATAAGAATCTATCCACATGAATTTATTATTGAACTTAGCAATTTGGGATTTTGTGTTACTTTTGTCATATAGGAATTATAAGCATGCTAACCGATAAATCGTGGATTTTCTAATTATTCATTTAAGTGCATGTGTGGAGAGTTAGCCCATATTATGAATTGTATATTTATATAGGCTCGAACTATAATATATGTGAGATATTGAAATTGGGCCAAAATATAATATAATTGTATGACTTAAACATAAAATAAAATGAGCTTACTGGTACCTAAAATTTGTTTGATATAATAGAATTGTATAGTTTAAGTTTATCACGAGTTTTGGGACTTTAAACTTATCTAGATCCTAAAGTCGATCTGATCTATGATTTTATGGTTGTGACAAATAATAATAATAATAATAATAAATAAATAAATAAATAAATAAAAGTTGACCTTTTATTCATAAGCATAAAAACTACATAGACAAATTGAAAAAACTCATAACAAACATACATAATACAACTAATTATACAAAGATAAAAAATAAGTTATCGAAATAATGAGATTTAATTAATATTGGTCTTGTTTATTTATCTCTTTCTTTTTATCTACACTTATCTTTGCCTCTATATTCACTTTTTTCAGCAGATATCATTTCATAAAATTAAAAAATTTTGAAAAAGAAAAAGAGATTAGAGAATTAAATTAAAATTTCTTTAGTAAAAAAAATGCAGTTATTATCAACATTTTGCTAATCAAAATCTTGAAAAATAACCATAACACACACATGAAAGTAGAAAAAAAAAACTCAAAACCCATAAAATTGAAGAAAAACATTATGAAAATATCCATTGAAAGAGGTATATATAGATACGTATATAGATAAAAAAAAATTCTAAAGTTTTTAAATTTTTAAATTTAAAAATTTTAAAATTTTAAAGTTTTAAATTATTGAAAGTTTTAGATTTTTGATAGTGGTATACATAGATGTGAAAATAGATATGCGCATGAATTATTGAAAATTTAGAAAACCTATTAAAAAAAAGAAAGAAATACTCAAATATTAGAGTGTCAAATCAGTTTTGTAAAGATTTCTTTTTTTTCCAGATTATGTATATATATATATATATATATTTCTTGCTCTTCGGTGATTTGCTAAAAAAAAAAATTGAAATCGCATATCTTTGTAAAACAGCCAATACTTCTCTCTCTTGATATCTGTGTTGTTATTTTTACCAAGGTTAATCTAATCAAATAAAAAAAACATTCAAAACAGCTACAGATGTGAAAAAATTTCAAAACAGCGGATGGAATCAACACTATTTAAAACTTCTATCAGCTACCAACTATTAATTCAAAAGTTTACCAAACACCTATAAACTATATGAATTTCCTGCTACAAAAATCATGGCGTTTTTCAACAATTGAATAGTGAGGTAGATTTGGATTTGGATGGAGATGGAGAAGTGAATGTACACTAACTAGCTTTTCATAACCAAGGATTGACCCTTCTATCTTGATTCAATTTCAACGTATTGGGTTGTCATGAACAAGGCTTGTGGCTTCTGTCTAAGAACAGGATTATTTACAGATCAGAGATGGATTAATGATTATAATTGCAATTTCTAACGCCAAATCAAATTCTGAATACCTCTATTACTTCTTCGAGTTGTTTTTGACTTTCAGAGGCTTTTTAATTCACTTTTCCGGATTGGGTTTTAACGTTTGAGAGCTGAGAAAATTAATAAAAATAAATAAAAAAAAGAGCTCCTAATCTTGCTCTCAAACGGAAAAACTTGAACGATTAGATCCACGAGATTTGGCTAGAATTTCTTCCCTCGCTCTCTAGGAAGAGAAATCGCAGCTAATTTTAGACGATATTTTCTTTGATGGAAGGATTACTTCCTTGGACTAATGCAAATATTAGAGAGAATAATATATTTACAAAAAAAAAAAATAGTAATGTCATGCAAATCTCAGAGACTAAACCTTAATTACCCTTAAAATATATTAAAATTCCAAAAACTATTTTTACAAAAGTAAAATAATATTAAACTTCATGTAATTAATTCAAGAGTAAAATATCTTCTTTTTCAAGCTAAACATGAAATGTCAAACAAAAAGAAAATTCAATTGGTCGATGATAAGAAAGAGGAAGATTTCCTCAATTACATCGATCTTTCAGCTTTACAGTGATATATAGGCATTTTATAAAATTTACTTTCCTCTCTGCCTGGTTTGAGGGGGGAAAAACCAGATAAATCTACGTCAATTAGAACATTCCTCTTCAGCATAAGATTACTTGAACTCACCTCCCTTCAATCTCACTTCAAACCAGATACCTCAATTACTCATAAGATAACCACAAGTAAATTAATTACCAGATATGTTTCCGCTTCCACCTTTTATCTCTTTTTTTTTTTGTTTATCTTTTTTCTTGATTCTTCTATTCATCCTCGTATAACTTCTATAACTTGATGATAATCAATAAAATGGCTTTTTTTGATAATCACCGGCTCGGATCTGTATCTACCACTGCACAGAATTTACTCTACGAAGAACACGTGGTGGTCTTCGCTTCTCAACGACTGGAATGAGGTTCTTCATAAGCTGCATTTTGAAAACACAGTTATATCCACAGAGAACAAGTAATGCTGAATGAGCAATGAGCTACAGATTTCATGTATGCACAACACAATGCTTAGATTTGGTTTGGACACCCAACACCTACCAGATCAAACCTTGGTTCCCAAAACCATTAGATTCTGTTTGACATTGAAGTATTTTATGAACATCTGATAAACAGTTTTAAACCAGTGTGTAGCAGTTCTAGAACTTATGTGACCAAAATAAATGAAATCCATTTCAAAAAATTTGAATGACTTCTTAACATACATTTTCAACAAAATGTTCTCAGGCCAAATATATATCATCTCCTGTACTTTTCTTACTTTAACTTTATGACACATTTAACTAAAAAGGGATTGTGCCCTTAAAATTATGAAATTATCCATTCAAGTTATTATATTAAGCCATTATTGACGTATCATCAAATGAAGGAACACAAACAACAAAAGAAGCACTTGCGATCGTATCAAAATTCAAAAACATGATTACATTCCTACGATAAAGATGTTGCTAGGTCATAAGAAACCTGACTGCTGTAGTTCAGGATACAGGCCATGTGCACAGCATATTATGATACCCATTATTGAATGGGATCTCTAACTGTCTCTCCCTTTTTTCCAATGACTAAATAACAAAGGAAAATTTGTTGTGAAACAAGGAAATTTTGTTGTGAATGAAGTTATGATAATTGAAAAATGAGTAATTTATTAATCATAAACAAGATGGGAAATACATTTCAAAACCAGAAAATTAGATAACATCAGATACGTGCTTATACTATGCACAAATTTAATAAAAATTATTTTTTTTATATTTAATTTAAATTTTGATATTACACTTCTTAATAAAATCATTTTCTAATATTTGAATATTTGATTTGTAAATAAATAATTCAGGAACCTGTAATATTTCAAACTTGGTCTAACAAATATACCAAAATATGTTGTAAATTTTAAATATAATTATAATTATATTAAACCATTTTTCATTTAAATGAAACCCTTGCATTTGGGATTAGCTACATGAATTATTTGTTTTCATTATCTGCTATGATCAAATTAATAGCAATATAAAGCAAAGTATGAATCCAAAAAAATTCTCTAGTTCTTTTTCAAGAAAAAATTTTGTTAAAGATTTCTAAAATCGTTTGATATATTAATTTTAAAATCGTTTGATATACTAATAAGTAGAACAAAGCATAAGATAGGCAACACTAAGGTCTTCCATATGAATCTTTTGCCCATTCTATTCATAGTTATATCCTCACTAATGTTTACCATAGATCCTTAGCAACAATTTCCCTCCAAATAGTTCTGAGCTCTTCCTTTTTTTAGCATTCTCACTACTAAAGTGTCACATGTATGAACTGAGGCATATTGGGTTTACATAATATATGATCGTACCATCTCAAACGTCCTTCTCTCATTTTATCTCCAATTTTTGCTACTTGCACATTTTGTCTAATATGATCATTTTTAATGTCCAATCTTGTATGACCACATATCCATCTTAGCATTCGCATTTCCTCAACATTAACCTTTTGAATATGTTGGTTACTCAAGCCTAATATTCACTCCCATATAGCATTGCTGGTCTCACCAGCGTCATATAGAAATTACCTTTCACCTTGTTAGATATCTTCTGATCATATAGTACACCTATAGCATAACTCTATTTCATCCATCCTATTTGAATTCTATGAAAAACATTTTCATTAATAAGACTCCTTTTGGAACATAGAGTCCAAATATTTGAATTGGTTGCAATTAGACACCACTGTACCATCTAATCTCACCTCACTTTCCTGCTTCTTCCTCAAACCGAAATCACAATGTATGTATTCCTTCTTGTTCTGCTTAGCCTAAAATCCTTATACTCAATTGTTCTCCTCTACAGTTTCAACTATTGATTTAATCATTCACCAGCTTCATCAATCAGAACAATATAATCGGCAAATAACAAGCACTAAGAAACATCCTCTTATATATTACTAGTCAGCTCCTCCATTACTAGGGTAAATAGATATAAGCTCAAAGCAGATCTTTAATGTAGTCCATCTTTCATATGGGCTCAAAGCAGACCATCATATGCTTCAATGCTTCTTTGACCTTATTATGTCTAATTCTATGAGTGTACCTAAGGTTTTCTATCTGTCACTGAGGCATGAAGGTCTGTAAAGTCCTCGTGACTTTTGTCAACTTATCAAAATAGCACCTCCATCTCTCTTTAATCTCTTTATCTCCTTTTAACACCTGATGGAAATCATCTTTAGTGCACTTAACTTGGCTCAAATACTTACATTTTTTCTCTCTCAGCCTTGCAAGCTTGTACATATCCTTCCCCCCCTCTTTTATTCTCAGCATTCGGTACAAGTCTGTGAATGCTTCAAAGGCCTCCTTACTAGATGCTTTCAGCAATTTTCTACACTACTCTCGTTTTACTTGTATGACTTTTTGTACATTCTCATTCCACCACCAAGAATCCTGTAGTCGAGGCTCTAACCCTTTAGACACACCTAGCACTTTGCTTGTCACTTTCTTGATACGACCCACCATTTCTCCAACATTAGATTGTTGAAGAATATATTACTAACTCCAACATGGCCAATCAGGCTAGTACATGCAAGAATTCCAATAGCAATCCATCCATTTTATAATTAACCATTTCCGTTCAACATCTTCTATTTCTAGGATCCAGCCATCCTCTACCTAACGTGATACCTAAAGCTGATTACGTAAAAACAAAAGGATAGCATAACTAAAACAAAAAGGTGAGAAATATATAAAATGCATATAGGTGTCTCATTTTTATAAATGAAAAGTAACAGAAACTGTTTCTTGGTCTTTGCATGAGATCAGTGAGTTCTTAATTTCATTTATTTCTCTTTCATTCATTTCTAATGCCGGGGAAGAACATAGAGCAATTAATTCTCAACAATTACGTTAGAATAGAAAGATTTTGATTGGACAAAATAATGTATTGGTTTCAAAGAAACCCTTAGAATTAAAATTTTGAATTCATAGATAAAAAACAATCCCTGAACTAAAATTGTTGTTGCCGTATTTATATTAGTTAGGACAAATCCTAGTTCTATACTGAAAAATATTCTTAATTAGTTTAGTGTCCTAGACTAAATAGTATTCCTATTTAGCTAAATCCTAAAGAAAACTGAAAATCGTTCCTAATTAATTAGCACTCTTTAATTTAATTAAGAATTCTAAATAAAGGAGGAAACTAAAAGAAAACTTCTGAGCTAATCTTGGATGCTCCTGCATCATTCTTCTCAGGTTTGAAAGGAACTCGACGTTGACAAGAAAAGTTCAGTGATTTCAGTCATGGGAATAGGATCAATTCGTGTAGACTTATCTTTAGAATACCACGTGCTTATTAAGGCTTTTGCAAGAGCAACCAACATCACAAGCCAGTCAAATAATGCATCCTCTTCCCGAGCAAGCAAAGCTGGTTCAACAAAAAGACTATTCTGTGTTTGCACTAGCCTTCTTGATTGAAGATGTATTTCAACTCTATGGGGTACTTGCTTCAAACAATTGCTTTTGGTAGTTTTATGCTATCAACATCCACAAGCAAAAACTTTTATGAATAATAACAATCTTTCTTCGTTTTCCCACCGTCAATATTCCAATCTTTTTGTTCTATTTTAGGGATAATAAGAACCTGCTGAATGGCAATATTTTCTCCTTGGGTAGAAACTAGGTCAATTTCTTACTCTTCATCATCATACTCATCATAGATTCGTTCCATAAGGTCCTTGTTGCGGCCTTTACTATTTTGATCGTCAAAATATGAAACTTCTTTCTCCTTTTCACTCTCCTTAGGGTCATCAACATCCAAAAATCTTGTTATTCCCCAATCTAAAGAATTGTTGCATTTAACTTTACATGAAGATCAACTACTTCAATCTTCATCCCTTCACCATTCAAATCAAGGTCGTGTAGTGATAACTCTTCCAATCCACTTTGCGCCACTCGATTTGCGGGTCCAGCTTCATGAAAAGGGTTTATGTCCGTGACTTCATCAATCTCAAGATCCTCTTGCACCTTGACTTGTTTGTGGTGGCCTTCCAAAATCTCCATTTGCCTTCCACGGGTTCTTGACGCTGCAAGGCTTGTACAGCCTAAGTCAAATCCTCAATCATTCACCACATCTCAGCCATCTCCATTTGTTGGGACTAATTACCTCTGCTTCGATCTTTCCCTCCACCAAACATGGTTTCAAACAGAATAAAAAAAAATCCTCCAGCAATTTAGGATCTTTTGTGCTCTGCTACTACTTGACGCAGGGGAAGAATTTAGGCAAATTAACTCTCAACCATTAGAGCTAGAATAGGTTGATTGTGGTTGGAACAAGATAACATATCGGTCTCAAAGAAATCTTCAGAATTAAAATTCTGAATTCATAATTGTTGATGTCCTATTTATATAAGTTAGGACAAATCCTAATTCTATACTAAAAAATATTCCTAATAAGTTTAGAGTCTTAGGCTTAATAGTATTCCTATTTAGCTCCATCCTAAGGAAAACTGAAAATTATTCTTAATTAATTAACATTCTTTAATTTAATTAAGAATTCTAAATAAAGAAGGCAACTAAAAGAAAACTTGAACTAATCTTGGATGCTCCTGCATCAATTCTTTATTGAAATATGGAGCAACAGGATTTTAAGTGCATTTTTCTTGCCTCATTTTCCTTTTTGTTTGCTTGCATGAAGATAATAAACGAGAAATTAAAGAAAAGAAGTGAGTTCTTCATCAACCGTATCACAATTGCAGAAGTTTGTGTAGACTCAAAGCCTCATTTTCCATTGTGGGACTAATTGATAAAATTAATCTCTTAATGGATTGATTGCACATAATAATGAATAAAAATGCACAAATAGTTTAAGGGCTTATTTGGGCTTTATCCCCACAAATTTGTGAGCAAAATTATAGCCAACATAAGAATGTATAGAACATACCCCTTTATATCTCTCCTTGTTCTTCTCCACCTGCAAGTATAATCGCATGTCTCAATCAAATTTTCAATAAATGAAAATTAAATATACAAGCTGTTGAAAATATCATCAGAACTCAACAAAGACCATCAAGGAAGAAAATACTTTAGAAATTATTTTGATTTCATTCTAAACTTCACGAGTTTAATGAAAATATATCTTAGAAAATATTTTCCTAAGAAAACACTTACAAATAACTTATTTTCAGTTATTTGATTGTAAATACTGAAAATCAATTATTATCTAGCATTTACAGTCCACTTTATAACATAAATTTGCTTTCAATAAATAACTTATAATTTTTCTACTCATAAACCAATATGATATAAAATTTTGCAAGAAGAGGGAGCAAACTGTGATTGCAACAGGTGGCTGCTGATGGAGGAGGGTGCTTTTAAGGTTTCCAACAACAGTTGGTGGACTAGTAGGTATATGTTTATGTGAGTCTCTTTTTATAGACTATGAAAAATGTGGAAATCACTTTCCCATTGGCCAGGTTTACCTTTGATGAACACAGTATCCACCAAACAATGTATCCAATTAAGTACTCAAATATTAAAAAAGAGCATAAACTATTCTCGAGTGAAGTTTTTTTTTGTTTTTTTGGCAACACAACCAAAGCCTTAATTATCAATAAACAACCCCAAAAATTGCCTTCATGACTATTTCTACAAAGAGTGGGGCTAATGTTAACGGCTAGGGTATTGCTTGCATCAGCTTTGAAGAAGATGGTCAAATGAGCTATCAGTCCCAATAAAACAAAATTTGCATGTTGGAATAGGGCAAAGGGGAAAAGTCTCCACAAGAAGATTACGAGGGAAAATTGTTTTATTCCGGAAATCATCTACAATGTGATTCAACAGTTGAAGGTGTTACATAGACTTGCTCGTCCAGCAAGCCAAGGCTAAGTCGGGCCGACTGATTTTCAACAAGGCCCAAGTCCAGCCTACCTCAACTGATGTAAATATAATTAACTCTCAGCTTATGTCCAAGCCCAATTATTTTTTGGCTTGAATGGGATGGATCCCAAGCCCATGAACATATTAACTACAAATCTCCTCTCTGTTGTGAGCAGCATTCTGGCAATTCCTAACTGACATCACACCTCAAAGTTTCAAAATTCAAGCATAGAAAAGCCAATTACATAGGTTGTAATGCTTAATGAAACACAATTTGCATCTTGCAAGAGGAAAATGAAGAAGAATCACCATAAGAAGATTGCAAGGAAAATTGCATTCGTGTGATGCATTAAAGTGTGCCTTAAGGATGAAAGAGTTGATTAGCAAAACCTTCTCCTTGATATTTGAAACTTTGGTTACAGACAGAAGCTAATCAATTAATCGTAGAAATTGCACATGTGAGGTAGCAACATCCATAGGCAAATGCTTCGAGTTTCCAACAAAACTACATCCTTAATGGCTTCAGCAAATAACTCAACTGTTCCAATAGCTAATCATATGCAACTAACGTCCTTCAGGATTGGAATTCAGTCCTTGACTAAGATACGTGAATGGAGAGAAAACGTCTATACCTTTTTAATTGCAATAAAAATAATATCATTTTGAACCAAAAGAACATGTCAGACACTAAAGTACGAAGAAAGAAGGCGTAAATTGCAAATGCAATGAGGTAATGGAGCATGTAGATATGAAATACTACAAAATTTACAGCAAAGAGCTCCAAGACATCTAGCATAAAAAAGCAGAATAGAAAGCTGGAAGGTCAAAAAGCAGAATCAGCAACTACAAGCTACAAATTGGGAGTCAAAAAAGCCAAAACCACTAGCTTTCAGTAACGAAATATACTGGAATTGATACCCCCAAGAGAAATAAGCACAAAAACAAGGAATGTCACATGCAGTGCTGTTGCAAGGAAAATATAAGATGAATTTGCTTCAAATAACATGTAACAAATCATAAAAAATGGTTGTTCTACTTACTTCAATAAAGATGCTACAAGTGTGATTCATTGGTCCCACATGAATCAAATTCCTTGAAAAAAGAGAAACTAACTCATTTTTATGGAGTCGACTAACAGATAGTGAAAGAGTGTACCAATTACAATTTCCAAAGCAGCTCTAGACATATTTGTCAAAATGAGAATCAAAACGAGAATCCAAATCTTCATTTTTCAAATTGCAAATCAAGATTTAAATCATAATATTCAATGCAAATTCTCAAAACCTGAAGTATTATACTTGAAAGAATAAATAACAAAGAAAACAGATGACGTGTTAAATTAGAAAGTCAAAAAAATATGCATCTAAAACATCACAGCATGACAATAAATTACTTGGGAGAGGGTAGCGGTAGATTGAAGTTAAATTTGGAGGTTTGAAATTATTGGGTCTTATGTACTAGCATAAGGAAAGAATCAATTGAGCTGATTGATTAGCCTGATTCTCTTTGCTCAATCTAGGTACACTTTCATTTCCCAATAGATTCAAATTGCTATGGTGAAAAAATAAATCCAATCATGGGATTCAACGAAATACAAAAATCTAATAGTGGCTCTGAATGCAAGGGTGCATAAGTACAAAATGGGGAAAAATAGAAGGTACAAAGGAATAACTTTATCATACAAGATGCTGAATTTAAATTGCCTCCAGCCAATATTGAAGAGACAGACTTTCTCATTCCAAGTTCAAAGGAAGCTTTAGAGCGTTATCATAGCTATCAACAACTGATAATGCAAAATTTAGTTTCCGTCCAAATTTATCAAGTTTCAATAATAAGAATGCAATAATAGATATCATCTATTACCACTATTACATTTTAAGTTCGTTATTGAGTTTTCTCTAGCCTAGGGAGAATTATACAAGATGATGAATTTAAATTGCCTCTAGCCCATATTGAAGAGACAGACTTTCACATTCCAAGTTCAAAGGAAGCTTTAGAGCGTTATCATAGCTATCAACAACTGATAACACAAAATTTAGTTTCCGTCCGAATTTATCATGTTTCAATAATAGATATCATCTATTTACCACTATTACATTTTAAGCTTGTTATTGAGTTTTCTCTAGCCTAGGGAGAATGATACAGATTACAATAAAATCAAGAAAAAAAATAATCAATAGAATTAGGTGGTATTTGATAGAGTGCTAAAAATTTAACAACTGAATTTCAAGCATTTACTGAACAGAAATGCAGAATTTCCAAATTACTAAATTGTTTAGGAGTCGAAGTTTTTGGTTGTATTGAATTCAAATTTAAATTCTGACTTATCAGATTAAATGAACTTTAGCTTAATCGAAACTTCTAGGTAACATGTGGATAAGCATTATCAAATAATTTAAAGCTATAATGTGATGAAAATTTTACTTTTAGCGCTAAAAGACAGTATCAAACACCACCTTAAAATCTTAGAGTTATGGTCTAGATATCATACATTGAGCTTCTTTTGGCAGAACATTTAGTTTGGAGTCTTACAAAGTCACACATTTATGGTCATATCAAACCATGACAACGGAGACTTAATCCTAAACTATGTTGGGTTAGGAATATGAATCCTTTCCTGCTCCACTCTATTCATGTTAAGTTCACACTAATGTCGAGAAGTAATAATTTTTTTTGAAACAACTTTCCTCAATTTGGTTCTAGGTCTGCCTCTACTTCCTTTTAGCACCCTCCATCACTAATGTACCAAACTTGTAAGCCCGAGCACATGGAAGTCTACTAGGATATGACCAATCTATCTCAAACATCCTTCCTCTGATTTTATCCCTAACTCATGCTATTTGCACCTTTTGTTGGATGTGGTTATCTATAATCTTGTATAATACTTATCTAACCAGAAATCCATATTAACCACCTCATTTGTATGATATTTATCTTGTGAATATGTTGGACATTTTAACTCCAACTTCACTCCCACAAAACTTTATAGATCTCACCATTATTCTGTAGAACTTACCCTTCATTATATGTCTTTCTATCGCATAGCACATCGTAGCAATCCTCCATTTTATCCATCCAATTTTAATTTTGAGTATGACATCTTCATCTATCATGCCACAATTCCAAAAAGACACGGTGCAAATATCTGAATTGCTTACATTTAAATTGCTTACATTTGGGTACCATAACACCATCCGATCTCACCACCTCATTCTTCTCAGCAGGGTCAAACTCGTAGTGCTTTTATTTTGTCTTGCTTTTGTTTAACCTAAAACCTTCTCTCTCAGAAGTGTTTCTCCATGGTTCAACTTTTGATTTACTTTCTCAATAATTTCATTAAGAGAATATTTTCTACAGATAACATGCAACATGAAATATCTTGTATAGTATTAGTTAGCTTATCCATAACTAGAGCAAACAAGACACAAGACAGATCCCTTATGGTTCCAAGAGTTATGAACTCTTTCCTCTCCCATTGTTCTCACACTTGTCCTACACCTTCCTATATATCCTTAGCGACATTTATATATTTATTCAAACTACCTTTTTCCTCCAAAACCCACCAAAATTTTAATTTCTAGCTTTTGCCAAAATGGCTCAATTGGAGATCTTCAGAACTTTCTTATTCTCATTCTCAAAGCATTAAACCGTTTGCCAAAATGACTCAATTTCTTTTCATTGTTTGGGCATTAAAATGGGAAGTGAAAATAATAGAATCCAGAGAAATTTGTGCTTCTCAATATCCCTTTAAAAGTCACATTTTATTTCCTCCTACTTAAAATGGGAATAAGAAGAAATAAGTGAAATGAAATTTTTAGTTTCTAACATACCATTCAAATATGAAAGAAACGAAAGGAGTATATATACAAGTAAATTTCACTTCTTTTCATGAAAGACCAAAACAACTTAAAGTGAAACTTAATTTTATTTCTTTGCCCTTACATTTTTTAGTACCCAAACTAAATGTCAATTTTCCCACAAGCAATCCAAACTGGAGAAGAGCTGGTACCAGTTGTATGAACCCAATATCTTAAAATTTTTGGATCTCTAAGTGTATCAATTATAGTTGTTAAAGGTGCACTTTAGGTGCAAGGTACCATAGGCAAAGCACCTTGCACCTCAAACCCTAAGATACACACGATGTCATTAAGGCATTGCTTGCTACTTCTTCACTTTAAGGCCAAAAGAGGGAAAAAAAGGAAATAGCAAATTATGACAATTAATTGGAATAAATCATGTCTTCAATCCTCCTCGATTTTTGGGATGATTACCATATTTGTTGTATGTGTTACCATATACATACGACATACAAATATTTCTTAGGATGTTTAACATATATGTAGAAAACAAAACTAGCTTTAATAACCATCCTTCCATGGCCAATCAAGAACCTCAAAAACACAATCTTCAAATACAATAGTGTTTTAGCTCAATTCTTTACGGCCTAACATATAAAAATACTCTGAACTTTTCGACTTGTTATAATATCAGCCTAAAATTACCTTTATCTCCTACGCACTGCTATTTTGAAACTTAAATATTTTAGCACCCCAAAGAAATTGGAATTAGGGTTTTGTAATAAACAAAAAATTTATGCGGGCCCCATTTGACCAACTTAATTAACTTGACCCACATAAATTGCAAAATGCAAGTAATCACATTACTACTAGCTTGTACTTGCAAAAATTACTACTACCAATCATATCACAAATCCTCACTAATCATCCAAAAAGATGAAAAAAGAAAATCCTTAAACCGAACAAATCCATAACCGAATAAGCAAAGGTTTTTTCTTCATCTTCTAAAACGAGTAATACTAGGAGAGCCTTTGGTTTAAGGTTATACTCTAACAAAATCTACCCAACCATTGAGGGCAAGGAATTCTATTAGCTGCAAGAGCTCCATAAGAGAGATGATAATGAACTCTTCTCCAAAACGAAGATCTATGATCACCTGTCTCTACATTTTCTTGGTCACCATCTAAATCTATCAATCCATTATCAAACTCACCTTTCTTTTACAAATCATTGTACATAGTCAGCCATTATCTTCAACCCCTTATCTTCCTCTTGAGCTTCGATTCTTAAACTAAGGGTAAGAAAAAATGAAAAACAAAAAGAGAGAGTTTAGATATTGCCATCGGAGAGAGACATTTGAAACTAAATTAAGCTAGAGCGAGACATGATTATGTTAATGGTCACTCTTTGAGTGATGGAAAGGGAATAGAAAAAGTAGGCACAAGAGGTAACATGGACATGCAATTGTTTACAACTAAATATAAGATGCTAGGTCAAAATTGCTTACTATTATCACTAAGATTGCTTAGGTTCTATTTCAGCCTAAGCTGCCATTATTATGTAGAGAAGCTTCAATGGTGATGGATTCGACAATAGGGAGAAGAAGACAATGCCAAGATTGATGGAGGGATTTCAGGCTGAAGCGAGCGATGTCAAGCTGAAGAGAGAATATTTGATTTGGGTTTCAAACAAAATGGCGCACAGATTTATTTTGTCCTTGGGTTAACTTAGTCGAATGTGGTCAAGTGGGGCCCACATAAATATTTTTTTATTGTAAACCCCAACCCTGATTTCAGTTCAGCTGCTAACATTTAAGTTCCAAAAAATGGAACGTCCAGGACACAAAGGTCATTTTAGAGTGATATTCCACTAGATTGAAAAGTTAGGAGGTATTTTTGTATGTTAGGCCAATCCTTTACTCTATTAGTATTATGGATTATTCTAATTACTTGAATATAGAATCATTGGTTAAAAATATAATTCTATTTTTTGCTTGGCTTTCAAAATTATTGACATTGTTTTATGTTGTTATCATTAACTTACATTGTATATGATTATGCACATTCTCATGCTGTACGCCTTATGCCACTCAGGTGTACTACTGCCTTGCCCTATTGCAGCTTTAGTAGTTATGCTACAAGTACTCATACTGCAACTTGTTAATCAAATTTCCAGTCCTAAAAATTTAGTCATTTGTTGTTTCTTGTACTGACTGACGCTTTTAGAAGTTAAAGTGCAAAGCATAAACATTGTTGTTTTTACGTCACAGGTCTGTTTAATTGTAAACATTTCAAAGGTTACTGCCCCACTCCCCGGATCCCCCCCCACCATTTTTACCAATGATGGACCCAAATATATAACAAAATAAGAACAAAAGTACCCTCCAAGGACAACACAAATTCTGAAACCAAAGAAAAATATTTACCTCTTCCTTTAATAGCCGGGTATTCTCCTCCTCAAGTTCTCTGACCAAAGCCTCCAGCTCAATTGTGTGAGCCTAAGTATCAAGAGCAAAGCAAATTATAATCACAAGAATCAAAGATAAGAAGAGTTGAAAAATATTAGTGTAATGGCCATAAAAACATTGGAATCTTGAATTCAATAGTTTGTTTGCCACAGAGAAAAATAAAGTCTCATCTGAGCCTAAGCCAAAGGGTTGCAGTCAATAGATAGAATTCTTATTCTTATATCCAACGATTCTAAAGAAACATTTATTTGGCACTCCTAGAACTAATCAAGAGACAAATAAAAAATGAATTATTTCAGCAAGCGAAGAATTCAATATATATATATATAAAATAAATAAATAAAAAAGAAAAGAAAACCTGTTTCCGTTCCCTAGACCTGGCAGCAGATTCACGATTTTTTATCATTCTTTTCTGCTTCTGTTGGGTGGCCTTATCCATGGGAGGCTCTGCAACAGCTCTCCTTTTCTGTCTTCCTCTCCCTCCTCCTTCCGCTATGATCATCCCATGATTATTGATATCCACACTATAAGGTCCTATAGACATCTCAACCTGAGCCGGAACTCCAACCCCTTTAACGTCCTCCTCGCTAACAGCACCAGCCTTAGTCAAAAAATCCTCCAAAGTTATCCCCTCATTTCCCTCCCTCTTTTGATCGCTGCCGGATACGATCTCCTTCCACACCTCATCAACCGACTTGGACCCGCATCCAGGAAGAGTCGAGTGGTCATCGCATGGATAGGAATAAATATTTTTTAAGAGATCATCCATGGCGGTTGAAGCCAGAGGGTTTTGGTCGGTAGTAGTGAACTGGTTTTGGTCCTGGTTTTGGTTTTGAAGATCGGCGAGTAGGGTGGAGAGAGAGGAACATAAGGATGGTTGACGTGGCAGATCAGAATTCGTCGATGACGTGGTCGCCATCACCTTCGACGACGCCATAGCCCAAATCCAAAGGCTAAAACTAGCGGATTTCTAGGTTCGCATAGAATCTCGCCCACGTTATATGTTGATTATTGGGTTTCTCCTTCTCGGTTTCTCTCTGGGGCTTGTGTTCTGTAGTTCGGCACGAAGGATAAGATCAGACCAAATTACAAAGAAAAAAGAAAGTACAAATGCAATCAATAGTCGTCGCCTAGAAATTTGTCGGCCGTTTTATGTACTACTTTTCATAATCATCGTATTATACTTAGAAATATCTATATATTTATATACAATTATTATATCAGTATAAAAGATAAAACAAAGAGAATTTTTTAGGTGTTCTCTTTATTTGTTCAGTATTTGTATTTTTTAAAGGAAAATTTTGAAATCTTTTTAATTTTTAATTTTTTTATATTTTAATTGGCCATATATTAATATTAATATAATATTTAATAACTTAAAGATTATTTTGAAATTAAATTATACTAGTATCATCTGTATCTAATCGTTATCTATATCCCGTTTCAAAAAAAAAATCATTACCTGTATCTATTCTCAAATATCTCTAAAATCCTCATCTCCCTTCAAGTATGCAAAGAAACAAATCAAAACTAAAGCTAATTATAGTTTTATTTGTTTTTACATCTTATTAAACTTGCTTTTGAAGGGATTTGCACGCGAATACTAGATTCAATACAAGCGCGAGAATGCCGAGCACTTTTTTCAGCACTCATGCCAAACAACCCAATCAAGAAAGCCATTTTCTATTGGATACGAGATTCCAGCAAGAGCCATCTTGATTTGAAGAGCTTAGGGAGAGCTCTTCACATATGGAAATGGTCTATACTTAAATCTGTTCATGCTCCAATATTATTTATTCACTGAAAATTCTCAACGGTATGAAAACTACCTACGTTACTAGAAATCAACTGATATATATTTTGAATGATGAATTTTTATGTAATATGTTAGAATTCTTATAATTGACTAAGATTATTGTATAGAAATCATATATGAAGAGGCTTCAAAATTAAAATGAGTTTGACCCAACCATTCTAGCCAGCCTTAATATCTATTTAGCAGCACAAGTATTTTTTTTTTTTTAATTTTATGGCGAAGAAGATGATAATTGTAATATTATTTACTTTTAATATATATTAGCTTTTTTTATAATGTGCATTGCACGTTGACAATATTCATTATATTTTTATTTTTTTTACTCTTTTAATTTTTTATTTATATAATATTAAAGTATAAGTTTTTGTTTAGATTAAAATAAATACAATTAGTTAATTTGGATCAGACTTTGTCATATAAACTACTTACAATGTTATTTCTTATGTACTTGATTCTATTTTTATAGAATGAAGTATTCTCAAATTAAGATTTAATTCAATTTTTATACCTAATCATTTAGTCCCTAATTTATAATTATAGATTCTTAAAACCCTTATAAGTGTTAAAAAAAAAATTAAGTTATTACTCAATCTCCAACTCTTGCCATTAATCCCAAATCAATATATATATATTAATTAGGGGCCGATCTAGAAAATTAAAATAGTTGGGGCAATGTATAAAAGCAAAAATTCAATGGGAGCAAAATGTAAAAATTCAGTGGATAAATACAAATTAACATAATTATATGTGCTAAACCGTAAAAAATTCTGAACTGAATTGTAAAAAGCCAGTGGAGCAAGTGCCCCCATTCCCCCCACCCCCATGGTAGATTCGCCCTTGTATACAAATAATAATAAATTTGTTTTATTGGTAGGTAAAAGAAAAGAAATGATAAATGACATGAATTAATAATGGTAACCATTTTGACTATAATAATAGTATTATTTACCCAATACATTAAAGATACATCAACATACACACAAACTCTTAAAATCTAAAAAATGACCCAAAACAGAAATATATAAGTCTAATTTTTTTTAATTTCATAAATACTATTTTATTTCAATTCAAATATATTTAAGATATAAAAGAAAAAAATTTCAAGAAAATTGAAAATGTTCAATCAGAGGTCATCTATTTATTGCAAGTGAGATATAAATCTCTTATTAAATTAAAGTAACAATAGTTATAAATTAATTCAATAACGAAAAAAAATAATAAATAATAAATTTTTATTAAAAATAAAACTCTTTTAAAAACTCAATATGTAAGAAGAAATAAATTATATTAAAAAATTATTAATTTGAATTTCAAAATTAACCCTGAAAATGCCATAATTTAATTAAATATAATTTTAATGGACAAAAAAAAATATAAAGCCAAGTCAATAAATAAAAACTACAAAACAAATCATACTAGGATCCGACATTGGTTAGTTAATAAATTTATTTTAAGTATTTTATTTTTTTATTGTTTTAAGTTGCAAATTTAAAATAAATAAATAAATTAATTGAGTAATAAAAAAAGATTATATAAAAGAAACAATATATACTCTCCAAACAATTTTTCCTACAACCATAAAAAAAAAGAGTATACTCTTTTTCTTTTTTATTATATATATTTATTTATAAAATAATTTTTAAAAATTATATCCAATTAAATAATAAAATCTAATTTTTATTTTTTTTTCATCTTAACCACAGGTATCTTGAGTCCATTGGGTTAGAACTAAATTCTGCTTACACCAGGTCAACCCAAGGAAAGATAAAATGCTTTCAGCGAGTAATTGCTTTATCCATGGGGATTATACTTTCGACCTTACCTAAAGAGAAGAGTATCATACCACTCATATAAATACTTGTTGGTAAAATACAATTTTCAAATTGACTAGAATTAAAATTATTTTAAAATATTTTAAATTTTAATGAGAGCGATATGGGAAATCCATTATCCCCTATTTCTATATTTATATATTGTACAGATGTATGTTATTACTCACTTTTGTTGTAAATTTCATGTTTTATTCTGTATGATCGAGAGAATTGGGTTGCCGTCATTAGCGGGACTTGGCGTTGTGTCCTGTGATGTTTGAGATGTTAGCTAAATTCTCATAGGACATAAACATCTCAAGCATAAGTGCAAAGCAAAATTCAATGGCATAGCGTAGGATTGCTTACGCTGGCATATTGCTTGAGGCACTTCGCCAGCACTTAATTCAAATAAGTGATTATTTTTTTAGATATTATTGATTTTTTTTTCGTGAGATCGTCTAATATAGATAGCATTTGCATTTTACTCGATTATAGAAAATGAGCTAAATTTAAATAGCTTAAATGAGTTTTTAGATTGGACCATTGTTTAACGATGGATTAAGAAAAATTTCTAATTCTAAATATTTGAGGTTTATCAATTGAGAAAAAAAAAAAAGGTTAATTGGTTTACTAGTTGAGATGAAGAAGGTTATTCCACGACTTTGTTGTTAGTAATTTATAGCATATAAGAATCCAATAAGAAACGTTGAATAAGATTTGTGTGTTTTCAACAAAATCCAGTAAATTCTAACTTTTTTTTTTTTTTAAAAATAACAATAATGATGACATAAGGATTTACGGTAATATATGACATGTCACTCATAATATATTTAATTTAAAAAGTACTTAATGATTATAAATACTTAATAAATATATTACAAGGGACTTAAAATCTTTTTATTCATTAATTTACATCTTGTAGAAAAGTAAATTTAATTATTAAATAAATATAAAACTTATTTCAAGTCTTACTTTTGTTATAGAGAAATACCATTTTTAATAATTTACTAGATATGGGAAGTATAACGTCTATTAACTAAACAAAATAGTCTAGGCAATATAATTTGCAAAACTTTATTTACATTATAAAGAGCATAAATGGTTTCGTAACTCATAAGCCCATTTTGAAACAGTTACATACTGGATCAATTTCATACTTTTATTTATAAATAAACAGTGAAATAAGTGTGTGTGTGTGTAGCATGTACCATAAACTTCAGCTACATATGTTTGCTCGCATAGATATGATTGTTCCGTTAATATTATTATACATCATACAAAATTTCAATTAAAAATACTATACTTAAAAACTACAAATATAGCTTTCACTTTCTCCTCTCATTTCCCTACGATAGTACAAAAAATATTATCACTAAGTAAAATTGCTTAGCGGTGCATATATATAAATTAAAATGTAATTTCACTTCTCTTCCAATATTAACAATGGTTAAAAATAAAATTTCATACGAAAATATTATTTTCATATACTCTGCTGTCAAATCAATTTCTCTTAAAATTCAATAAAGAGTTTTATAAAAAGACACTTTAATAATAACAATAGCAATAAAAATTCTTACTTAAAAATTCAGTAGTTGCCCCATATAAAAAAAAAAGAATAATATCAATGTTATTTCAATAAAATATCCATTTAACAAATTTAATAATATTTAATAAGTCTTAGCAGCATAAATAGACACAATCTGAAAGACCATTAATATCTAATATGCACATCTAGATAAAGCTATCTCAATATCGACCTATGATATGAATATCAACAAAAGAGGGAACAATCTCAACCTCAATAAAGAAAGAACAATCTCAACCTCAATAAAGAAAGAACAATCTCAACCTCAATTAAGAGGAAACAATATCAATCATAATATCAACTTCAATGAATGAAGTAATACCGGCAAGGTAATAATTATGTCTATTAGCTGCTGTAAGACCTTTAAATCTTCCATTCATATAACAAAATTAAAATCATATTGGACAATATTTTATTTTACAAACATTGTTAAAAACATTCAATTACTGTCATCCCTTAAATAATAAATAATAAGTGGCCAACATTTTCTTTTTCCATATAAATAGATTTTTCATAAAACAATTACAATAATGTAAAAATCATATTATATTAAATAACACATCTTTTCTTTAAAACCATAAATCTATTATTCCAATATTTCCCTTAAGAAAATAAATCATTTCATGAAATTTAAGATGAGATCAAATACATTTTCACTTTTAAACAAAATAAGAAGTTAGTATTGCATTAACCTGGATTGAAGGCTCCCTTAGCCTTTCTTCTCTATTTACTGACTCTTAAACCACTTCGGTGGTTTATCTCAATCTATAAATAAATTATATAATTTATTTTAGTTTTTTTGTTTCTACTCTTTGTTGGTATTTAAATTCTTTATCATTCTTATTCATATCTCATATTTACTCTCTATATTTCATTAAATGTTATAAATTTATATTCTTAACAAATCAATATTTCTTTAGGCATAAATTTAATTTTATTTGTTTACTTTAATAATTAAGAGGAATCATAAACTTTGCTTAAATTCATTTTTTAAAACCATTTTGCTAAACTTAATTTTCTTTTATAAATCATATTTTTATTTCTCAAACCAATTTAGCATTTAACCTTTTTGATTATATTTACAAAGAACAAATATTTATCTCATTTGCTAAAATTATATTTTTATTTCTCAAATCAATTTAGCATTTAACCTTTTTGATTATATTTTCAAAGAACAAATATTTATCTCATTTGCTAAAATTAAAGGTGTATATATATACTTAAATCATTTGAATAAACTCGTTTTGATTTAAGAACTATATTTTACTTCTCCTGCAAATTTGATAATTTCTTTTTAAATTCCATCAAAATAAATACTTAGTTGATCTATTAAAACAAAATGTATGTTTGTATACATACATTTATTTATCTTACCAAATAAATATAATAAAATCTTAAATAAAATCATTAATTTTCTTTACATTACTTTTCTTTGAAAATTCACTTAGAATCCCATTTCAAATTCTTTACTAAATTCAAGTAAATTACAAGTCCAAATTTTACATTATTTATCTATCTTACTTGTATAATACCCTTAATTCTTTCTTTTCTTTTTTTGTCATAATTTGGCAGCATTTCATTTATAATTTGGTTTGTCTAAATTTTACATTTCACAACAATAACTCAGCCCATTCATCGGGTAATTTCACAATATTTTTTTCATATGTCATTTTCAATGTTCCTCAATTACAATTTCATTATTTATATCATCCCATATTCGTTTATTATCGATTTAACTGTTTCCATTTTGAATTTTCACAGCTAACCAATTCTTGTCATTTTCAATTGTCAATTTCTATAAATTTAATGAACTTCATTAATAAATTGAAAATTCAATGGCAGAATACATAATTTGACCCCTGTATTTGCGCAAAAAAATCTTTTGGCCCCTTCAACTTTTAAAATGACCTTTTGGCCCTTAAACTAGTTTTTTTGTAATTTATGCACGCCTGGCCACGTAAGAAATTGGGGTATGATATACACTTGCAAAATTAATGACTTGGACTGCTAGGATTGCATGATGTGGCAACCACATCATTGACAAATGCATAAGTTGCCCCCTATACTTGCACAAAATGACCTATTGACCCCATAGACTTATTTTTTCTATTTATTTATACACTGCTAAGAAATGATATTTTTCCACGTTGCACTCAGGCAATCTGTCTCTAGTCAGGCGTGCATAAATTACGAAACAACTAGTTTAGGAGGCCAAAAGGTCATTTTGAAAGTTGAGGTGGTTAAAAGACTTTTTTGCACAAGTACAAGGATCAATTTATGTGTTAAGCCAAAATTCAATTCATACTATCTTTCATTTAATTCACTTTATTGTCCTTCAAGCCAATTTAATTAAATTGCTAAATAATTTTCAATTTAAATTTATACTGAAATTTAACGACCGAATCTTAAAGTATACCGATAAAATTGGACTTTGGATTCATGTTCGATGTGTGAAATCCACAATTCTGCCTCTCGAGTGTCTCGCTGAAGCTTCACCGGACCGCCGTCTATGGTGGCAAAAAAAAATTAAGCATTGCCAAAATTTCACAAAATTTATACCAAAGTCCTCGAAATTCCATAGGGAGGTCAAATTCAATGTTCGTTTATTGAGGCAATGGCTCATCTGGCTGAAAAATGCACCGACAGCTACTGCATCTCCTCTTCTCACGGTGGTTTCTTCCTTCATACACTATTGTTGAAATTTCCTTGAGGGAAAACACTCATAAGGAAAAAGGTGAGTCGATTTATGCCCTCCCCTTGGATTGGGCTTGTTGAAACCATTGCTAGGTTGTCGAAGTCTGCAAAACTAGACTGTCGATGGAAACAATTTTGATTTGCACCACTAGAGGTCGTAATTGCATCAAAGAAAGCCAGAAAAAGGACCTACGATGCGAGGAGAGTCGATCGCCGCATCGGCCTTATCAAATGGTGGCCGAAAACTAGAAGGGAGGGAGGAAATGCTGAGTCAGGGAGAGAGAGAGAGAGGGTCGGGTCGCGCGAAGGAGGATGAAGAGTTTTTAGCGGTCCAGTCCAATTTCAACTTTGAACTAATGGTTCTGGTTTGATTAAATAGTTTCTCTTTCATTTTTGTTGTTTTGGGATGGTTTGGTCGAGTTTTGCTTGGTTTGATTTGATTTGAATTGGTTCCACAATGGTTTCTAAATTTCTTTTCTTTTAACTCTTTTCTTTATTTCATTTTCTTGTCTTTTTCTTTTAAATTCTCTTACATATATTTATTTAAGTGTAAAACACTTGTATACACAATTATTATAGATTTCCATTTGTATTAAATAATTTTTAATAATTTAAATAAATTACTTTAATAAATAAATTCTTATCTTGGAAATTTAATCACTAAATATAATACTAACTTATTTTGTTAATAATTATATGCTAATAATTAATCATAAACAATAATTGAACAATTTTAAATATTCAATGATTTGGGAAAATAAAATTGCCTTTAATATGAAATTTTTCTTGAATTTTTTCAATAATCGGAGTATTACAATTCTTCCCCCCCTTAAAAGAATTTCGTCCTCAAAATTCATTCGAACTAATAACTAATACCAATGTCTCTAATTCTTTCCTTTCTCAATCTATTTCTTTCTTAGTAGACTAGTATTAAACATCCCTTATAAGAAATATCCATAAACATATTTGTAAAAACTTTACAGCCTTTAGATTACTACCTTAACCATTTCTTTCTTGATAATTAACATTCAATATTCTTAGAAATTATACTATAAATTTATCATATATCCCAAATCAATTAGATCTTACAATTTCTCCTTAAATCTTTTGCAAGAATTATTCACCCATCATGATGCATTATCTTTATAGTATGATTACTCCAACTGCATCAAATAAAATATTTCATCTTCTCTACACTTATACATTTATATTTACTTGTAAGTATTGCATTCTTATTTTGTATGTCATCTGAGAATACAGTAGGCACCTCAATATCAATAATAATATAAATCCAAGAAAATCATTCATTCCTCTATATGCATTTAGTCTCACACATAATTATGATCATTGCATTTTTCTTAAATAACATCTAAGGATTCAATAATTGCTTCAAATAATAATAATTATATAATGTTAAGGAAATCAATTTTCCAGCTTATTCCATAATCAACCACAGTATATTAGAATTATATATACTCCAAAATTTGGCACATAAGATGTAACACCCCCTATCTGGTCCTGTAGGACTAGACAGTGAATGTCACATTTTATTTCAAAGACATAGATTGATTTACTTAATCACTCAATATGATAATTAAGTAAGAAAATAATTATTTAAAAAGAGGGTGAAATTTTTTGGGGAGTGATAGACAGCTCGAATCGCCAATTGGATCAATTTTTTTTATTATAAAGGTGGGCCATGTATGGAAGAGTATATGGCAATAGAAGCAATATGTTATCAAGGATAGTATTCTAAGTTTTGACACAAAGGAGAGGGTAAAGGAGTAATTTGCTGGATATCCAACTTAAAACTTGAGTAGCGAATCTTGTAAGAAATTGGGGAGTAGAAAAAGGGTAAATGAAAAACACCATTGAAACAAAATCGAAGCAACAATAGCAATAGAGGTTGGCCATTGGAGAGCAATGTGAAACTGAGGAAGAGAGGCGGCAGGGAAAAAAATTTAGAGGATGGCTACAATTAATTCATGAATGGTTCGTAAAAGTGGAGTTTTAGAAGAATTTCGATGTACATGAAAGAATGCTGAGGTGAATTTTCAGGTAATAATAGCAATTATTCAATTAAAAATCAAGTATTGAACTATTAACAACAATAATGTAGGAGGAATGTGAAAGGAAAAATAGTTTACTATGGAAGCAATTGTTTGTGGTATGTGAAATGTTATTATGAGTAGGTACCATGAATGATTGTAAATGGCAATTGCAGGCTGACAAATCAACTCTCAACCAATGATATTATGATAATTAGCATTAGCATGATTTATATGAGAATATATATACTTCAGTGTAATTAGAAGAGAAATTGTAGTCTGATAAAGCAACTCTGAACGAAGGATTTATTTTATATGTTTAATAATGCAAACAAATTGGCTGAATTTTGTTAATTGTATAGTAATGAGAAGTGATTGTTGTAATTGGTTGGTGTAGCATGGAAGGTATTATTTGTGCTATGTGAAATGATATTAAGAGTGGGCATTGCAAATGGTTGTAAATGGCAATTATAGGCTAACAAACTAATGCTGAACAAATGATATTAATAATTAGCATGATATATATGACTATATATATTTTAGTGTAATAAGAACAAAAATTGTAAGCTGATAAACTAAATTGGAAAAAAGGATTTTTTCATGTATTAATTAATGAAAAGAAATGGGTTGAATTTTGTTAATTGTGTATTAATAGAAAGCAAGCTTGAAGTTTATGGCATATGGAATATTGGATGAAACATGATTTAATAGAAGTGCATATATTTATCATTATATTTATGTACTTAGGTATGAAATTTAAAGAATATTGACGTAAAATTACAAGTGTGAAATGGATGGGTCCAGAATAGTATTGGAAGGCAGTAGCAGCGCCTTTGAAACAAATGTGCCAATTGTAGAACTAAATTTACAAAGTCCAAGCAATGGTGGGCAGTGGCGTAAAGAGCCAAAAGTTGGCATGTCATTTTCTAGGTTGGAGGATCCTTTGGAATTCTACAAATCATATGCAAGGAGCAAAGGTGTTAACGAGATATTGGGGAAAAAAAAGATGCAGAAGGAGAAATGCAATTCATTACAATTGGTTATCACCGTGGATGGAAAGTAGCAATATATAATAAATTTGGTGAAAGGCAACATCCATCTAGATGATAGAATGTAAAGCAAGGGTGTGTGCCTCAGCACAATCTGACATGAGATGGAGAATAAATAAGGTCATACTAGAGCATAATCATGAGATGACCCCTAGAAAATCTAGGTTCTTGCACCAGTATCGAGAGATATTGCCTCACGTAAAGAGGAGATTAAAGATTAACGATAGTGTAGGAATTCGTTCGAGCAAGACATTTCGAGCTTTGGTTGCAAAGGTTGGGGGTTATGAGATGATGAGATGCTTAAATAGGGATTGTCGTAACCATTTAGGTAAAGTTCAAAAGTTGTAGTTACAAAAAGGTGATGCAGAATCAATCCATCAACTATTTAGGAAAATACAATAAAAGGGATAAAAAATTTTTCTATTGCAGCGGATAAGGATGGACAGATGAAGAATATACTATGGATTGATCCATGGAGTCAAAATGCATATAAGGAGTTTGGGGATGTTGTATCATTCGATACAACTTACTTAGTGAATAAGTACTAGATGCCATTTGCACCATTTGTTGGAATTAACCATCATGGCCAATCAATTTTATTAGGTTACGCTTTAATTTGCAATGAGAAAGTGTTAACTTTTGTATGGGTGTTTACACATTGGCTGCGAAGCATGGGTGGTGTGGCACCACCAGCCATTATTACGGATCAGTGTCTAAGCATTAAAAAGGAAATTGAGATTGTATTCCCATAAGCTAGGCATAGGTGGTGCCTATGGTATATAATGTCAAAATTCCCTGAGAAGATGAAGCAATATAAGCAGTTTGATGATATTAAAGATTTGAGAAAATAGGGCAGAGTGTGTGAAATTTGGGAAAATAGGGCCTTGGGGTGCAAAACGACAAGTGCTTTAGAGCCATAAATGAGGTACTTATAGGCCCCAACCTTCACCAGCTAGAAATGCATTGGTGTCGACTCCATAATCGGCACTGGTATGGGCTAAAACGACATCATTTTAGCTCGGGCAAAGTGCCAAAACTACACCATTCTGGAGGAGGCTAGCGCCGATCCTAGGCTACACGACACCGACAAGGTAATTGAAAAAAAGGGAAGAAAAGAAAAAAAGAAGAGAAAAATCTAGACCGAAAAGAATTGGCACATCGGGCCTTATTTTCTCATAGACACTCCCTCAAAAATTGAGCTAGATCATTAGAAATGGCATGTCATACATCATGCGTACTGATTCTGTTCGACTAACCAGTGTAAACAGGGTCAATAGTCACGCCAAATGGTGCCATCAGCTCATTAATAAGGACAAACAGTGTCAATGGACTCAATAATCGGGGCAGACAGTGCCATCAATTTGGTAAAACGGGCAACTAGTGCCAAATTAGACAAAATCAAGGCGAGCAGCACCAAATCAGACAAGATCAGGGCAACTAGTGCCAATTTAGAAATTAAACGAGGCGATCAGTGCCAAGCTCATTCATAAAACAACGCGACTAACGCCAATTCAAAAATTAAACAAGGCGATTCGCGCCAAACTCATTCATAAAATAGGGCGACCAGCGCCAAATCAGATCGAATCAGGGCGACTAGGGCCAATTCAAAAATAAAACAGGGCGATTAGTGCCAAGTTTAGTCATAAAAAATAGGGCGACCAGTGCCAACACAACCAGATTGGGCGACCAGCCGAAAGCAAAGGTATAGAGTCGAAAAATCAGTGCAACATACGGGCAATCAAGTATGACGGTCTAGCGATCAGTGCAAGTCATAAATTTAAAGCATTCAGTGGAGTAAGTACAAAAACAAAAGTCCGGTAAACATAAAAGGGATAGCATATCCTGCAATAAGCATGTTTGATGTCCAAATCGGGGTAGCACCTAACCTATACATATCTAAAGTGGCTACTAGAGCCTATAGATGTTTAAAGTTCCAAAGAGAAAAAGTGAAAAGAGAAAGGTTAATAGCGCTTTCTCGCTCTCTTTGCCTTCAGCTCCTTCAACTCCTTATTGATGTAGCTCTCTTGAGTGAGTGTCTCTAACAGTGCAGCTCGGAGGTGGTCGAGGGCAATAGATATCTCCTCATTCTAACAGGGAGGGGCCTTTGAAATAGAAAGGAATGATTAGGTTAGGGAATAATCCTTTCAAAACTAATCAAAGGAGGATGGTAATTTGAAAACTTATCGGTTGATCCGTAGGAAAGTCAGGCCCCGCCTCAGGAATAGTCATCGAAACCTTAAAGGTCCTTGTACCCTCATAAGTGATAAAGCTAATGTTATTTTGAAATGCTGGCAAGAGGTGAATAGGAAACCAACTGACCGGGAAGCCCTGATAGTCGAAGGAGAGACATAACTAGTAGTGAAAGTTTTGGCAGCAACAGAAGTTCCTGGCAAAGGCGGGGACACATTTTCACCCTTCCCAAACTCGTTAAGCGGGGAATAAAGGGCAAGTGGTGATTCAAAACCCATTCCATAAAGAAAATCTTCAGGAAACTCTAAGAAAGGAGAAAAGAGAGCAAGTGAGGAGGTGAGATAAATGAGGTCACCCCCCGCCCCTATTTATAGAAAATAGGGAGGACGAACCTTGCCCTTACCCGAAAAAACAGACTTTTCGGGACTTATCCGAACTTCGATCAACAAATGATCACAGTCAAAATGTCTGTAACAGAATTTCATATTCAACTGTACATTTTGATCTAACAGACAACTGTAGACAAGCCTTTAAAAGCTAGACAGACCGGATCGGCTCTAGAAAAATTCCCTCAAAATCCAATAAAACTTGCACAGGATATTCCAGAAATTGCCACAGACTTCCACATATGGTTTTTAGACCACATTTACTTTTACAAGTACTAAAATTAGGGTTTGATAGATCGGGCCTTGATCAGCTCTGATCTCTTAGAGGGGACTAACTGTTGACAGTTATTTCAACACCAAGCTCTAGAAAATTCTGCTACGGTTCCAATGGCATGAGAATTAGCTCAATCGGACGTCGTTTAGGCCTCAAACGGACTCCTAGAAGCCTGAAAACCCAGAAATAAAAAACGAGGGGCATACTGATAATTTGCCCTGATCGGTGTCGACCAGCCTAGTGGCAGCGCTGATTATCCCGGTAGTGGCATCGTTCAAGCTACTGCTTGGACTCCCTACTGAAGCCAGAGAATAAATCTTCGGCGCCAATTTAGGGGTGGCCGACGCTAACCAAGCTTGCTCAACCACCCCGCTTTGCCTATAAAAGGCACACTCCCCCTTATTCACAAGCACCTTTTGTTGCTTGATCGAGTGCTTCTCAAACATAAACGACTCTCATGCTCTTTATTGCGATTCTACTACCATATAGTCTAACATTGCTCATCTTCCATAGTTGAATTTAATGCACGACTTAGCTCTCAAAAGTCGATCCTCTCAATTTTTACTTACACTTTGACCTTCCTTAGGCCAAAACTACTAGTTAAGTGATTAATTATTAATCAAATCTAGCGATTGATTGATAATTCATCATTTAATAATATTATATAAGACTATAATACGGGTCCTTGTGCCTTATCTTAGCTTATATTTGGAGCAAGACTTGACCTCCTTGGTCGACAACACACCATGGAGCTCCAATCAGGCAGCATCATGAGGGTATAATCACAAAACTCAGACTTTGTCAATTAAGCTTGGTCCATTTGGCACCTCATCAACTGTCAAGCCTAGTCCATCCGATAAAGCCTCAAAACCAGCTTTCAAAACTAAGCCAAGAATCAGCCGGCACATTAGTAAGCCCACTATAAGAATGGAACCTTCAAAACCTTGCCATCTCGATTAATGGTAGAACTTCGTGTGCCCTGATCCTCACATAAATGAGGTACGAAGATATACCTATGGATTTTGGCCTAGGTAGCGGGCCCCCGGCTGAACTGACCGATAAGGATCTAGGGGAATGTGTTGCATAACCTAAAACTCCTCGATAATGAGGCTAGAGTCGGGCTCCTCTCTGAAATCCACACCTTTATTACAATTACTTACTTTTAATGAACTATATTCCTGATATTGACATGCATTATGAGTATGGCCATGCATCGATAATCTGACATTCATGCAAAATAATGATTTTGATTTTCAATTTAGACCCAAACCGTTGATGTATGCAATGAAATCGAAAACCTAGTCCCCAAATCCAATGATTTTGGGCTAGTGCATTTTATCCATTGTGGCACACGAAAGGAGTCAATCACGGGGTTTTTACCTTATAGTTTCCCCAAAAAGAAAAACAAAGTAAGGTGGGGACTCTAACACACCACACACAGTCAAAGCGCTCCAAAGAGTCGACCAAGACATCATTTAAGGGTTAAACAGAGCCATAAAACTGATAAGATTGGTAATTAGATCAATTAATCAGATAACTTAGCCACATACAAGGCTAAACTAAAATAAATCGGGAAAGGATCACAACAGGATTCCTGCCAGTCTTATCATTTTCTAGATTCTTTCGTGATGAACCGACCAATGGGACTGTCCAGTTAGACACTGCAAAGCAGGTCTCTACATTAGTGCTTAGGAGGGGGCTCATATTTGGTAATTTGGGGTGCTTAGGCTTGAGGCTTTTGGATGAGAGGAAGCAATGCATGAGCCAACAACTGCAAAGAGGCAACTAGCTCCAACAGCTATATTCAGCTACATTCTTAAAGCGAAGTAGGACCTAGTAAGAGGACCTCAACTCCCTCTCTACAAGATTTGATGGCATGACTCTGGCGTTGCCCCCTATTTGGGCTATGGAAGTGCTTAAGTTCGATTTGAGGCTTTGGTCAGGAGGAGGCGATGCACTAGCCCAGATTTCATGGCATGACTTGAGCATTGCTCCCTTTTTAGGGCATGGATGCGCTCAAATCGGGTTGGAGGCTTCTGGATAATCTAGGGTGCTTAGGCTTTTGGTTAGGAAGAAGCATTGCACAAGCTAAGATTTGATGGCATGACTCAACCATTGCCCCCAATCTAGAGAATAAAAGAGCTTAACTCTATTCTAAGGCTTTGGAAATTTGAGGTGCTCAGGTCATTTTGGTTAGGAGGAAGTAATGTAAGAGCCAAGATTTGAGGGCATGACTTGGGCATTGCCCCCAGTTTAGGAAATGATGGTCCTCAAGTCAGGTTTGAGGCTTTTAGTAGTTTGAGGTGCTCAGGTCAGGTTTGAGGCTTTTGGTTAGGAGAAAGCAATGCACGAGCCAAGATTTAAGAGCATGACTTGGGCATTGCCCTTAGTTTGGAAAATGAAGGTGCTCAGGTTGGGTTTGAGGGTTTTGTTAGTCTGAGGTGCTCAGGTTAAGTTTGCAGCTTTTGGTGGTCTGAGGTGCACAAGTCAGTTTTGAGGCTTTTGGGAAATTTTGGGGTGCTTATGTCAAATTTAAGGATTTGGCTAGTTTTGGGGTGCTCAAGTTAGGTTTAAGGCTTTTTGGTAGTTGAGACGAAGTTTGAGACTTGACGATAGGAGGAAAGTAATGCTCGAGCCCAAATTTGATGGCTTGACTCGGGCACTGCCCCTAGTTTAGTTTAGGAAATGGAGGTGCTTAGGTAAGGTTTTGAGGCTTAGGTAAGTTTGGATGTTTAATTTTATCACTGATTGGTGTTTAGGTTACCACTAGTTAGTGTTTGGGTTTACTATGGATTAGTGTTTAGGTTACCACTGGATGGTGTTTGGATTTACCATTGGTTAGTGCTTAGGTTTACCACTGGTTAATGTTTGGGTTTACCACTAGATGGTGCTTGGGTGACCGCTATATGGTGTTTGACTCTTGATCCATAACTTGTAATGTGTGAGTGCATGAATGTTATGCCAAAATGGTTTCATGATGTAGGGTGCGTATAATCCTAGGGATCGGATCTAGGGTCATTACATGCTTTTGGTGGATTAGTTTAAGGGTCCCATCCGCTAGAGTTGGTATTATCTCATCATTGACCATGTCATATCAAATGGAACGATTGGTATGCCAAACCCTTTACCCTACTATAAGGAATGGAGGTGCACTAGATGAGTGAGCAGCTTTCTCGATCTGGGATAGCTTTAAGGAAGATTGCCTATAAGTGATAATAGCAACTCGATTTGCTTAATTTTAATTATGAGAAAGGATCCCAAATGATGCATCTGAATCTATGCAAGACAACTTTTAATTAGACCCAAATTGGAGATCCGAAGCCTACTCGATAATCCTCTTACTACATTTTTTGTTTGAAAAAATATATAGAAGTCCCCAGTAGAGTCGCTAGCCTGTGATCCCCCTCTCGACCACCGTGGAAATGATTCGAAGGATGGAGTCTGACTGGACGAGCCCATTGGTCGATTCGTCATGAAAAACTGGGAAAACTAGGTGGAACCCCAGTGCGACTCCTTTTCTTATTCTGTTTAACTTAGCCCTATTGTGTCTAGTTGTTTGATTAATTGATGTGATTACCAATTTTTCAATTTTATGGCTCTGTTAGGCATTTAAGTAATGTCTAGTTGGCCCTTTAGAGCGCTTTGACTGTATGTGATGTGTTAAAGTCACCACCTTAATTTGTTTCTGTTTTCAGGGAAAATATAAGGTAAAAACCCAGTGATTGACTCATTTAGTGTGCGACAATAGATAAAATGTACTAGCCTCAAATCATTTGGTTTGGAGACTAGGTTTTCAACTTTATTGCATATGGATCAAAAGTTTGGGTTTAATTAAAAGTCAAAAGTCATTATTTTACATGAATGTCAGATTATCAATGCATGAACATATTTATAATGCATGGGAATATCTGAAATAGGGTTTATTAAAAGTAAATAATTTAAAGAGTATGTAATTTAGGGGGAGGCCAAGACTCTGGTCTCGTTATTGAGAATTTTAGGTCGTGCAACACGTTCCCCTAATTCTTGATTGGTCAGTTCGGTTTGAGGCCATAGGTATGTCTTCGTACCTCGTTCGTATGAGGATCAAGGTGCATAAAATTCTACCATTGATTAGACTGATAGGGTTTGAGGATGCCACTCTTTAGAGTGGCCTTGCCAATTTTTCGACTGGGCTGAGCTTTAGTCTGAAAACTGGTTTTGTGATTTTGCAGACGGACTGGGCTTAGTTTGTTGGACGGACCGAGCTTAAAGCATGGATAATGTCGGATTGATCAGGCTTAACAATTGATAAAATGTCGAGCGGGCCAGGCTTGATTGACAAAGTCTAAGTTTAAGGAGTTATACCCTCGTACTTGTGACTCGTCTGGATCGGAGCTCCACGATGATTTGTTGACAAAAGAGGTCGAGCTTTCCTCTAAAAAAAAGCTCAGGTATGACAGGATGACCATTATTATAGTATTATGATATTGTTAAAATGAAGAATTATTAATTAATTGCTAGATTTAATCAATAATGAATCACCTAACTAGTAGTTTTGGCTTAAGGAAGGTCAAAGTGTGATTAAAAATCGAAAAGATCGACTTTTGATAGCCAAGTCGGGCTTTAAATTCCACTAACGAAGATGAGTAAAGTCAAACTTTATGGTCGTAGGACCGTAAAAGTGAGAGTGAGTGTCATTGATGCTTGAGAAGCGCTCGATCAAGCAACAAGAGGTGTGTGAAATAAGGGGGTGAGTGTGCCTTTTATAAGCAAAGGGGGTGGTTGAGTCAACCTGATAGGCGTCGGCCACCTCCTTATTGGTGTCGAAGATGTCTTGATCTGCATCGGTGTTGGGTTGATCACTACCATTGCTGGGCTGGTCGGTGCCGATCCTAGTAGATTACCAGAATGTCTCTCTCCTTTGATTTTTGAATTTCTGGGCTTTCGGGGGTCTGTTCGACGCCCAATTGACGTCCAATCTAGCTGATTCTTGAGGCATTAGAACCGTAGTAGAATTTTCTAGAGCCTAGTGCTAAAATCATGGTCAACAGCCATACTTTCCACTTTGCACTAGAAAATAAAATTCCCATTTAACGGGAAAATTATCATTATGCCCTCTACCAATGAAAGAATCATAGTTATGCTTAATGTGGATAAGTAGGTTATACTCCTATGGACTGGTTTTCAAATTGCCATATTGAGTATTGATATGGGCCTGCGGTGTGCAACATTATGAAGAAAATAAATTATGAAGAAGGAAAAGTTCTAAAAAAGAATCAGTAGGGCATCATTGAACTTCCAAAGATCCACACTCAGAGGGACCGAATAGGTCTAGGGTATAAAGAAGGGAGCAAGTTATCGAAGAAACTTGGCTATCTGGACGTGGATGGACATTTCATTCGTTTGAGTGAGCTCTCGTCTCTTTGTCTACTGATAGAGCCTTTTGTGCACATGAGGAAGACATACCTTAGGTTAAAGATATTTGCCAATGTGATAGACATCTTAATAGTTACTTCTGGGTCAGAGCCTGAGCTAAAGAAGAAAGGAGGGACAAAGATAGTTGAATATGAGTGGGTTAAAGGCCTACAGATAGATGCTGAAAAGGAGGAATAGGAGGAAGAGTCAGAGGGAGAAGGAGAAGCCCAAAATGAGGAGGACAGAAAGAAGAAAGTAATTGTTGAAGAAGAGGAAGATGCTATGAATCAAGCCCCAAAGCTTCGAGGAAGTTGAAACCCCTACCAAAACATCTATTTCTATTAATAATGATTTGGATTGTGATGAACTTTCTATGATTTTAAATGAAATGAACTTTTATTTTGCTTACTTATTTAATGTTTTTCTTTATGGTTCCATTCATCAAGTAGGTAAGCAAATGCACATATTCGACGTTAATTCATCTCGCATGCTTGAATTTAATGTAAATACAAAAGAAAATCCAAGAAATTTATTAATTGAGCCAAACCTAACGTTAGAATTGATCATAAAATTCCAAAGCCAACTCAAGGACAAAGTGGGAAGTCTTCGTATGGAGTTACAAAGACCTGCCTGGGATAGACAGGTCCATAGCGGAGCATACGATTCCTCTGAATCCTGAATCCAAACCATTGAAGCAGAAAAGACAGAGACTACAACCAGAATGGGCTAAGAAAATTAGAAAAGAAGTGACCAAATAGATATATGCTGGATTTCTGGAAGTGGTTCATTATCCTGAATGGTTGGCTAACATAGTCCCGGTTTCCAAGAAGGATGGAAGAGTTAGGATGTGTGTAGACTATAGGGATTTGTACAAAGCATCACTTAAAGATGATTTTCCCCTCCCTTACATCGATATCTTCATGGACAATGTAGCAATGATGGGATGTTATTCAATCATGGATGGTTTCTCGAGGTTTAACCAAATTATCATGGGATTGCAAGAAAAAGCCAAGACAACTTTTATTACTGAATTTGGCATGTTTTATAATCGAAAAATGCCATTTGATTTAAAGAATACTGGGGAAACTTACTAGAGGATGGTGACCATACCATTTCATGACATGATCCATAAGGAGTTGGAGGTATACATTGATGATAGGATTATTATAACAAAAAGTCCATAAGAGCATCCAGATACCTTGAAGAGGTTCTTAGAAAGGATCATCAAATACAAGCTGCGGTTAAACCCGAAGAAATGTGAGTTCAGGGTAACTTTAGGAAAATGTTGGGAGTCATCAATAGGACCCAAGGGAATATAGATCAATCTAGGCAAGTTCAAGGCTATTCAAGAGATGAAGCCACCTAAGACCGAAAAGCAAGTAAGAAGTTTTCTAGGGAAAATACAGTACATCAACAGGTTCATATCGAAGTTATCCATCATATATGATCTGATTTTCAAGATTTTAAGGAAAGATTGGCCAGTCAAGTGGGATGATCACTACTGGATAGATTTTCACAAAATCAAGGAGTATTTGTTAAGTCTCTCGATTTTGTGCTCACTGAAGCCATAGAAACCTCTAATTTTATACTTGATAATGGAAGGCATTCGAATGGGAGCCATGTTAGCACAAGCTGGTGAGGTCGGTATTGAAAAGGCAATATATTACTTAAGTAAGAAGCTTCTTCCTAATGAATAGAAATATGACTTGATAGAAAGAACTTGCCTAGTAATGATCTGGGCTACTAGAAAGCTTCAGCACTACTTTCAGTCTTACAAAGTGATACCAATGTCAAGAGTGGCTCCAGTTAGGTACCTATATGGGACACCAGCTTTGGTGGGGAAATTAGCTAGATGGTTTATCTTGCTTTTAGAATTTTATATCGAATGTGCTATTAGGAAAACCATCAAAGGATGGGCAATTGCAGATTTCTTAGCAGCACATCCCATGGAAGGTAGTGAAGAGTGGGAGATTGATTTCCCTAATGAGCATTTGAGTGTAATAGAGAAGAAAGGATGGAAGCTCTATTTCAACGGTTTAGCTCATAACAAACGAGCAAGAGTAGGCATTTTGTTAGAATCCCCATAAGGAGAAGTCATCCTGATGTTGAAAAGATTATAGTTTGCAATCATAAATAATATGGCAGAGTACGAGGCTTGTTTATTTGGGCTAAATGCTCTTAATACCATTAAGGTGGAAGAAGTGGAAGTTGTTGGTGACTTTAAATTGGTCATCGAACATGCCAATGGAAATTGGGAGGTTAAAGAAGATAGACTGAAGCTGTGCAATGAATATCTGCATTTTGTCATTCAGAATTTCAAAAGAGTAATCTTTACCTACATAAACAGAGTAAATAACTGCATACTAGTGCCTTGATTAGCCTAGCATTAGCCTGGGAGGGAGTATCAATGATGCCTAAAAAGCCAGTTATGGTGCCATCGGCTAGCATCCCCTGTCACGAAGGTGAAAGAATCGTGGAGATTGGGACAGATGGACAACCCTAGTTTTATGATGTTTTATAGTGGATGACAAGAGGAGTATATCTAGATTCAGTTACTAGAGATGACTGAAGGGCTATACATCATTTAGCATTACAATTTGCGATTCTTGATGGCCAATTATACAAGAGAATGTCAGATGGGATTTTACTAAGGTGTGTATTAGAGAAAGAATCCAAAAGAATCATGTATCATATCCACACAGGAATTTGTGGCACCCATATGAATGCAAGAGCACTTGCAAAAAAAATCCTTAGATAAGGATTCTACTGGTCGACAATGGAGAGGGATTGTGTTTCCTTCATAGAAAGGTGCTTCGAATGCCAAATTCACGAAGACCTTAGTCACATTTCTCCTTTATAATTGTACCCTTCTATTTCACCCTAGCCATTCGCAGCGTGGGGAATAGACATAATTGAAAAGATCTCACCGCCTGCTTCTAGCTGGCACGAATTCATAGTCGTAGCAGTGGATTACTTCTCAGGATGGGTTAAAGTAGAATCTTTCAAGCATATCAATGCCAAGCATATGGGATTCCTCATCATGTAGTGATAGATAACAGAGTTTAATTCCAGGATAAAGTAAAAACTTTATTAAGAGAATACGGATCGAGCACCATAAGTCATTGTCTTATAGACCACAAGATAATGGGGTAGTGGAAGCCACAAATACAAACATCAAGAAGATATTGAGAAAAGTGGTGAATAATCATCTTGACTAGGTTAACAAGCTATTGTATGCCTTGTGGGGACACCGGACCACAGCCAAGTCTGTGAATGGGGTAACTCCCTACTCTTTGGTTTATGGAATGGAGATCGTACTACCGACTGAGATTGAAGTGAGATCTTTATGTGTAGTGGTGGAATCTAAAATTCTAGAATGCCAGTGGATAGAAGATCGCTATCAAGAGTTGGCATTATTGGATGGTAAGAGACTGGAGGCCCAATTTATAGATCAACTTTACAAAAAGAGGATTGCTAGACACTTCAACAAGAGGGTCAAGCCAAGGTTATTGAGAGTAGGAGATTTTGTTTTGAAATGGATGAGATCAAACACTCATGACCCAAGGGGAAAGTTCAAGCCCAATTGGGAGGGCCCATTTTTGATTAAGAGGATGTTCTTAAAAGGAGTAGTGAAGTTATCAGACATGGAAGGCAATGAGTTTATTGAACCAATCAACTTAGATAGACTAAAAGAAATTTTGTGTATAATTCAAAACATCATGGTCAAATCCATTAATAAAATTCATCTTTTGTGTTAATATTAACTTTAAAGCTTGTCATGTTTAAGACATTTGTCGATATATAATTGTGTGAATTTACTTTAATGAAGTAGAATAACCAAAATTATATCAAACTTTTCAAGTAAAAGAGATAATTTATTCACAATCAAGTGCATACATAACATGAAATCACATGAATTGTTTGCTACATTTCATTAAAAGCAAAAATCAGTGCATCTACATGCTAGATCTCAACAAGAGCCTTGCCATGAATAAGTCTGTCGACTCTGAATCACCACCAAATCCAGAGTAAGTGTGCAGCTACGCTGATATAGACTTGAGGAAGAAATTTCAGTCACATCAGAAATGAGTATAGTTGTGCAGTTAGGCCATGTGGAAGTAAAATGGGATAGGAATTGTCGAGTAATAAGGCCCCCCTTTGATCTATGCATAAGCAGGAATAGCTTGATGAAAAATATATTACTGTGCAACTCGGCTGGGGTAACAAGCTATTGGTAATGACAAGCCACACATGGCAAACAAGGGATGTAAGAGAAGACGGTGACTCATCCTAGATGCTACCATGGACAGGTCCACCTAATTCCCTCAGCAGTGAAATCTTGATAAATATTAGTCTAATCTTCTAAGGTCACTTCAGTTAAGCGGTGTTGACGATAGACATGGACTCGCGGTCCATAATTAGGTATTAAATTATCCGATGGTGCACCCATCACTTGCAACTTCTAGAAAGCCCACAATTGCAAATGCATGAAATAAAGTAAAAACAAAAGAAAAGCTCATTAAGTTGCAACCCTGTGAGGCCTGCTTAAGCAAAAATTAGAGCATATGAAGAAAAAAGAAAAACTTGTTAAGTTGAAAGCCCATGTGGGTGGCTTAAGCAAAATTAGAGCATAAAATAGGGAAAGAGAATGAAAATGCATCTACCTACAGTAAAAGTGGGCTTCCCATCGGACCAAGCACCGAGATCAAATCCCGAGCATGTTCTCCTAACCATACGAGTGTTTATGTTAGTATAAGTGGAAATGGCATACGACGCCTAGATATCTATTCAACGTTGGGCAATGCCTTGAGGCTGCCATAGCCATCAACATTGCTAAGTAGTAAGTATTAGTTAAGAATGTAGAAATATATAAGTGGAGGTCAGAATGGACTAGCATGGTTCATGTTCATAGCACAGTCAATAAGAGGTTGGTGGGGCACGACATCAACTCCAGGTTCATAAGTAGGTAGTTCACGGAATATCAGTAGGGTCCCCATTTAACTAGAACAAAGTAGGGAAATCCCCAATCTCAGGTTGTCTACCTGAAATGTTGCCGAATTCTTCAAATAGAGGACATATCTCAACATTGTTATGGTGAAATAGATTATCAACAGGGACAAAATGATCAATTAGCCATCCTAGTAGCCTGGGTTTGATCTGAATATTTCGATAATAGGTCAAGCCTCTGAGTCCAAAAGGAGACAGTAAGGATGTGGGTTTTTATAGACAGAAGAACTAAAGGAAGGGAAGAAGTGGTAAAAAATACTGAAGTGATGTGGGTTTTTATAGCAAAATGATAAAAGATGGAATGATAGCTAGATGGAGTGAACTGTGAGTTGGATACCATTTCACAGACAATATGATGTGTAGCAGTAATGCATAAACACAGTAACATAATGTTTGAGAAAGATTATCAGCTAATTCAAAATGTTTATCATTTGTTCAACTACTCTAAACTGGGTCCACCACATGCAATATAAAAAGCAAAAAAAGAAAAACAACTGTCTAGGCAAAGAGCATCTTATTTTGTAGCCTCAGTGTCTTCGTTATCAGATCAATCAAACTCCTCTTTGCTAGACTCCTAAACCTCTTCGACCACAAGCTACCTTCAACTAGCACCTCGACTACCACGCCCGCCCGACAATGCTCGTCGATCACGACTTGTAGAAGGGCCCACGCCGAATTGCTGCAAAACATATCATTGTCATAATTAGATACATTTCATACATACATAACATATGCATTATACAAATGTTATCTTGTATTTTTTTTACTTACAATAACCTTTTTGTCTAAGAGCCTCAACATAGCCAACTGGAGTCAAGCTTCCTCGTATAACTGACATGCCTCATTATAATGAGCAATTGATGCCTACAAAAGAGACAAGGATAGGGCCATGTCATAAAATGAAGAAAAGAGCAAAAAGTAAACAATAGGCAATGGGGAAAGTAAAAAGGTACTCACATGAGTGCAATCAGGAGGCATCATCTGGACCGACCTCACTCATGACAGGTCCAATATACCCTAAACAACTTCACCAGTTCTCTCTAAAGTAAAGGGTGAAGGTGGAACCAAGCCCATATGTCAGCTCTCTAATAATGATGGCAACATTAGGGGTAGCTAGCCTAGAGGAAGCCGAAAACTAAAGATACAATCTATGAATAAAACATGAAGATACTAGGGTAAAGCCAAAAATGAAATCATCATGAAACAAAAACTTACTAGTGCATGAGGCACATTTGATCCTAAATCAGGCTCTTCCACATCAGACAATGGATAAATCTCCCTAGGAGGAGGAACACGGACCAATAGCTCCCTCCTGACAAAGTAAATATAAGCGCTAGGCGTAAAATCAACAAGGAAGTTGGTGGCTGCTATACCTCTCCGACATGTGACAATCTCCTGATTAGTTCAGATTGACCTTGTCGACAACATCAGATAGGGACGACATGTGGAACTTGTCGACAATCTGGGCCAAGCTGCCACTCGTAAACTCTCCCGCCTAGGTAGTATGAATCACAGAACAACTTGGTGAAGAGTACATGCCTCTTCTCGTAAACAACAACAATCTGGACAAATTTGGGAAAGCCATCCACATTTCCCTAAGGATATCACACAATCGGTAAGAAAGATAGAGAAAAAGAAAGAAAGAAAAGAAAAGAAAATTTTGACAATAATAAAAAAGAAAGCAAGAAAAAATGGACAAATTTGGGAAATTTCTTTTGTGCAATTTATTTATTCAATTTCATTATTATTTATTTTGTGCAATTTATTATTCTGTTGGACTAAATATTTTGATTTTGTTGATTATTTCGTTAATATTTGGATTCATCATATTGTTTGAGTGTTTGAATGTGTTATAATTTCTAGATTTGTTTGTTTAATTTTCTGAATTTGATGTAATTTATTTATGTAATTTGTAATTCATCATTTAGTGGGTTTATAATATAGTTAATGTAATTTATTGAGAATTCATAAGGATTCTCATTTAAATTGCTTTGTAATAGCTAGATATAATTTTTATTTGTTTATGATAATTATTTATGGTTTGTAATAATTTAAGTTAGTTTTTTTATTGATGTGTATTAATTAATTTGAAAGGGAATATGTAAGGGGATTAAGGGTGAATATATTTTAGGAAATGGTCTGTAATTCTTTTCTCCTTCCCCTTTTCTTCGTGGATGATTTTATTTTATGCTTGCTATATTTGTAATTGTTTGCTTGGATGACTTATTTTCAAAAATTGCATAAAAATATTTTTTACTTCTCAATTTAAATTAATGTCATTTATTAATAAATGATGAATATTCGGACAACTTGGAGACCAATTTAGATCGGGTAGAATGGGTGCCTAACACTTTCCCATCTCCATATCCAACTCCCAAACTCACTTTGGTTAAAATTGAATTAATCAGTTCCAAAAAATTAATCAATTCGAGAATTTTTCCCTAAGTTTTAGGATGGCGACTCCAAAAATTTTCAAAACATTACAAAAGTAAGGAAACCATTCCCTATGGATTAAAATGGGTTGGAAATATAATTTTATGAATTAAAATGAACCATACAATTTGATTTGGTTCTCTCAAGTGATTCTGGAGAAACCATGAGACGGCCGCATGAAGCCTATCACCCTCATAAGCACCCTCATTTTGCAAAAGCCTCAAACCTGAAGCATCTCTATTCCATATACTAGAGGAAATGCCTAAGTCGTGCCTTCAAATCTTTGCTCATGCATTGCTTCCTCCTATCCAAAAGCCTCAAACCTGACTAGAGCACCAAAAGCCTCAAACCTAATATGAGCACCTCCGATTATCAAAGAGTCAAACCTGACTTAAGCACCTCAAATGACAAAAGCCTTAGATCAGACCTAAGCATCGTCATTTTCCAAAAGCCTTAAATATGATATGAGCACCTTTATTCCATAAACTAAGGGTAATGCCCAAGTCATACCCTCAAATCTTTGCAAATGCATTGCTTCCTCCTATCCAAAAGCCTTAAACCTGACCTAAGCACCTTCAATCACCAAAACCTAAAACTTGACATAAGCACCTCAGATTACAAAAGCCTTAAATTAGACCTAAGCACCCTCATTTTCTAAAAGCCTCAAACCTAATCTATGCACCTCTATTCCATAAACTACGGGCAATGCTTGAGTCATGCCCTCAAATCTTGGCTCGTGCATTGCCTTTTCTTATCCAAAAGCCTCAAACTTGACCTGAGCAGCAAAAGGCTCAAACCTAACCTGAGCACTTTCGATTATCGAAGCCTCAAACCTGATTTGAGCACCTCAGATTACAAAAGCCTTAGATCAGACCTAAGCACCCTTATTTTCCAAAAGCCTCAAGCCTGATTTGAGCACCTCTATTACATAAACTAGGGGCAATGCCGAGTCATGCCCTTAAATTTTGGCTCGTGCCTTGCTTCCTCTTATCCAACAGCCTCGAACTTGACCTGAGCACCTCTATTCCATAAACTAGGGGCAATGCCTTAGTCATGCCCTCAAATCTTGGTTCTTTTATTGCTTCCTCCTATCCAAAAGCCTCAAATCTGACCTGAGCACTTCATATTACCAAAGCCTCAAAACCTGACCTGAGCACCAAAAGCCTCAAACCTGACTTGAGCACCTTAGATTACAAAAGCCTTAAACTCGACCTGAGCACCTCTATTCGATAAACTGGGGCAATGCCCAAGTCATGCCCTCAAATCTTGGCTCGTGCATTGCTTCCCCCTATCTAAAAGCCCCAAACTAGACCAGAGCACCGCGATTACCAAAATTCTCAAAACTTGACCTGAGCATCTTTATCTACACTGAACTTCAAAACACTGACTTGAGTCACTAAGACCCCATCAGTTTATGCTTTCGAGAATCTCTACAATAGTTGTATACTAAAGCCACTCTCTTATTTGCTTCTACCAGAGAACAACAACGACGATGGGAGCACTGGTGGAAGAAATCCTCCAAGAATAGGAAACCTGCTTCCAAACCATATTGACTGAACATAATTACTCCCTCTAGAATACCATCACCAATCAAAGAGAGACTATCTTCCTGAAGTAAGGACCTTGATAATTGCTAGTCAGAATGGGAATGCTCTGCCAAACTGGGCTGGGGGATCCAATGAGGAAAATACTATTCCACCCAACGGCAATCAAACTTCCCAAGGGTTGGTTCCTGAGATATAGGCCACTTCTAATGCCACTGCTACCCCAAACTAGACAAAGGATGATTCTACCTCTTTAGAGCTTAAAAAGAAGATGGAGAAGATGGACTCCTTGGAAAAATTCCTCAAAAACCTTAGGAAGTATAGGGACCTTATTGATGTAGACTCTCTCCTACTCTTCCTAGAGGCTAGGCTGCTTGCCAAGTTCAAAATGCTTGCCCTGGATAAATTTGATAGCACCATATGCCCTAAGACTCATCTCAAGATGTATGAGGGTGCTCTCACTCCTCTTGGTCTAAGCAATAAGCTCTTTGCTCAGTTATTCCAACAAGCTCTCACTAGTGCTGCTCTCCATTAGTTTATTGCCTTAAACAATGCCAAGAAGAAGACATGGGAGATCTGTAATGCTTTTAACCAGTAGTACCACTATAATGTAGAGGTTGACATTACCAAAAGGGACCTGGAGACCACTAAAAAGGGGGCTCGAGAATCCTTCTTCTTGTTCTTTACAACGTAGAGGGGGTAAGGCTGCCCAAATGCTTAATCGTCCCTCAGAGTAGAAACAAATTGACATCATAGTCAAGAATTTGCTCCCCTCTTACCAAAAAAACTTGAGGACTTGGTACCTCACAAACTTCAAGGCTCTCATTGCTACTGCTACTAAAATAGGGGACTTGATCTAGTTAGGTCAAATCAAAGAGGATCAAGCTTCTTCCTCCAAATATAAAAAGCCACAAACCAGTTATCATGCAGTTCCTTCCAACCCTTAGAAAGGCAGTAAGGTGGCCAATTTAATCGGCCAAAGATAACTTCCTCCTCCTCTACCAAGACCAGTTGCTTGAACAGATAGATGCAACTTCACATACCTTAGGGTTCCTCTCTCATTCATCTTCCAAAAGGCTATGGATGACAAATTGATACAACCCTTGGAATCGAGACCCTTACCTAATCCTGTCCCAAAATAGTACCACTTAAACTCTTTCTGTTCTTTCCACCAAGGACCTAGGCACAAGACTGATGATTCTAATTCAGAAGGAACCCAACTCTAGCCTTGTTTATCAAGGATTCTAGGTCATGCAACACATTCCCCTAAGTCTCGACCGATCAGTGTGGTTGAGGGCCTACTACCTAGGCTGAAATCCATAGGTATGCCTTCATACCTTATTTGTATGAGGATCAGAGTGCATGAAGTTCTACCATCGATTAGGATGGTAGGGTTTTGAGGAAGCCACTCTTTAGAGTGGGCTTACGGGTGTGTCGACTGATTTTGGTGTTAGTTTGAAAATTAGTTTTGTGATTTTGCTGGACATAACAAGCATAGTTTACCGAATGGACTGAGCTTAAAGCATGCCAGATGTTGGACGGACCGAGATTTTACAAATAAGGTGTATGATGGACTAGACTTGAATTGACAAAGTTTGAGTTTAAGGAATTATACCCTCGTCCTTGTGGCGCGTCCGGATCAAAGCTCCACGATTGTATCGACCAAAGAGGTCAAGTCTTCCTTTAATATAATTTAAAGTAGGGCGTAAGGACCCGTATTATAGTCTTATATAACATTATTAAGTGACGAATTATTAATCAATCGCTACATTAATTAATAATGAATCAACTAACTAGTAGCTTTGGCCTAACAAAGGTCAAAGTGTGAATAAAAGTTGAATGGATTGACTTTTGAGAGCTAAGTCGGGCTTTAAACTCAATTAAAGAAGAAGAGCAAAGTCGGACTTTATGGTCATAAAATCGTAAAAAGTGAGAGGGAGAGTCGTAGATTCTTAAGAAGCACTCGATCAAGCAAAAAGAGGAAGTTGAATAAGAGGGGAGAGTGCCATATTTATAGGTAAGGAAGTGGCTATGGCTGAGCTAGGCTTGATCGGCTTCGGCCACCTCTAGATTGGCGCCAGTTACCTCTTGATCGTCACTAATTAGGTGCCCCAGGCAACATCTGCATTGGCATTGGGGTGATTAGCACTGCCACTATAGTGATCGGCGCTGATCTTGACTGATTATCAAAATGCCCCTGTCTTTGATTTTACGGTTTGCGGGCTTTTAGGAGTCCGTTTGAGGCCTAAATGGCGTTTGTTCGAGTTGATTCTCATGCTGTTGGAACAATAGTGGGATTTTCTAGAGCTCAAAGCTAAAATAATAATAAAAATTTTGCCTCCTTTAAGAGATCAGAGCTGATCAAGGCCAAGTTTATCGGCATCTAATTTTAGCACTTTTAAAAGTAAACTTGGTTTGAAAATCAGACTTGGAGGTTCATGGCAATCTCTAGAACATCCTTTGTAAATTTCATTTGACTTTAAGAAAATTTTTCTAATGCCAGTCCAATTTGTCTAGTTTTTCGGGCTTGTCTATAGTTGTCTGTCCGATCAGAATGTATGGTTGAATTTGAAATTCTGTCAGGGACGTTTTGATTATAGCCATTTGTTGATCAGAGTTCAAATGAGTGCTAAAAATTCTGTTCTTCCAAGTAGGGGCAAGGCTCGTCCTCTCCATTTTCTATAAATAGGGGAGGGGATGACCCCATTTGATCATACCTTCTCAATTACCTTCCTTGTTCTCATACTAAAAATCTCTGAAGATCCTTTATCTTTTAAGAGAGATGGCTTAGCAAACGAGGTGTGCTCCTTTAACAACTTTGAGCATTACTGACTTCATTCTGAAGGATCGGGAATCCCACCTTTCAGTCCTCGACTAGGGCTCAGTACTTTTCTTATTAGCCCTTGTATCTTATTTTACTGCACTTTTGCCCGTAATTATATGCTTGATAGTTTTTAGGCTTGCCATGAACTGTGACTGTTGTATGTGATCCATAGAAACGTAGTGCATTAGGATGATGCTCCCACCCATTTTGTTAGAAACTATAATTAGGTCCTTTAATTTCTAAAGACTTGCACTTTTGCCCAAGATCCGTTCTATTTAGATTTGAGGTCTGACTCTATCCCTTATTAGAGATATAGCTCCGTTAGACCCTATAGATAGTCTCGGTTAGAGTCTGATTATTATTTACCATTTGATCCCCTATTATTAGGAACATTACCATTTTGCCCTTAAGGCCTGTTTTTTGCTTCGGTCGAAGCAGTAACCTCCTGTGACCCTTGAGATGATTCTAAAAGAAGTCTGATAGGTTTGAAAACCCTGGTGCAAGTCTAATAACTGTGTAGTAAGCCTGAAAACCTGTTTTAAGTCTGAATACTTTTGTAATCGGTCTGGAAACCCTATTAATGGTCTGAATACCCTGTAGTTGTTATGAAAATCCTATTTTGTGTCTAGACTTAGTTCGAAAACCCTATAATTGAGCCAAAAAAACCCTATTGCTTGTTTGGAATTGGTTTGAAAATCCTAGTTTAAGTCTGAAAACTCTGTAGCTAGTATGAAAACCTTGCTTATCTGGACTTGGTCTGAAAATCCTCTTTTGAGTCTGATTTCCTTTATAATGGTCTAAATACCCTTGTTTGGACTTGGTCTGAAAACCTTATTTTGAGTCTGATAAGCTCTATAATTGGTCTAAAAATCCTATTTTGATCCTGATTACCTCTATAATTGTTTGAAAACCCTATTAATCATCTAAATACCTTGAAGTTGGTGTAAAAATCCTATTTCGTTCCTGGACTTGGTTTGAAAACCCTGTAGCTGGTCTAAAAACCCTATTGCTTTTCTAGAATTGGTCTAAAAACCCTATAGCTGGTATGAAAACCCTGTAATTGACTTGCTTGCTTGATGTCTTCCTGTACGATTTGTTAGTTTAGCTGCACATAATATTTTTGCATTGTGATGTGTGTTTTAGGCGACTCTCCATTCCAGAGGTGCACTAAATTTGAGTATTATTCAGCATATCTTCGAGACACACCTGGAGGTTCAGGATCGGGTATGCCCTTCTGGTCTTGACCACTTTGCTATGCTTAAGACTGGTACTGCATACCATGCTTTATGGAGGGCTTTGGTAAAACATTGGTGGGATACCCTTCCATATGCCAGTTGGGGAGTGGACGATGACTCCCTTAGAGTTTGTAGTGTTGAAGAGAATTCATTTCAGTCCTCTTTCGATGGATGTGGATCATTCCTTACTCGGGCTTAACTGCCTGGGTGATTTGCTGAGCTTTGTGTTGGAGCTTGATGTTGACGACTTATATTGACGTACTATATTACGTGAGTAGGTCTCAGATTTGTGTCACGCTAATGCAGGCAAGGTTACTACTGACTAGTTGGCTCATCCTTCCATATTAATGATTTTAGCCTTGTATACCCCCTCTCGGGCGCCATGGAAAAGACTCGAAGAACAGAGTCTGACCGTATGATCCCATTGGCCGGTTCCTTATGGAGAAACTAGAAATGCCGAGACTAGATGGAACCTTGCTGTGGTCCCTTCTCGATTTATTCTGGTTTAGCCCTATATGCGGCTAGTTTATTTGATAAATCAATCTGATTATCGATTTATCAATTTTATGGCTCTATTTAGTGCTTAAGTGATGTCTGGTTGGCTCTTTGGAGCGCTTTTGATTGTGTGTGGTGTGTTAGAGTTGCCACCTCAATTTGTTTTTATTTTTGGAGAAAATATAAGGTAAAAACCCTGTGTTTGACTCCTTAAGTGTCCACAATGGATAAGATGGACTAGCCTCAAATCATTAGGTTCAAGGACTAGGTTTTTAGCTTTTTTATGTGTGGATCAAAATTATAGGTCTAATTGAAAATTGAAAAAGCATAATTTCGCGTGAATGTTAGATTATCAATGCGTGCGCATACTTATAGTGCATAAAAAATAAGCAACTAGAATAAAAATTGTGCAATTCGAAGGGCTCAAATCTAGCCTCATTATAGAGGATTTTAGGTCATGCAACACATTCCCCTAAGTCCTAACCGGTCAATTCGGTCGGGAGCCTACTACCTAGGTTGAAATTCGTAGGTATGCCTTCGTACCTCGTTTGTATGAGGATCAGGGTGCATGAAGTTCTACAATAGATCAGAATGATAAGGTTTTGAAGGTGCCACTCTTATAGTGCGCTTACTGGTTTGTCAACTGATTTCGAGCTTTAATTTGAAAATTAGTTTTATGATTTTGCCGGGTAGACCAGGCTTAGTTTATTGGACAAACCAAGCTTAATAGTTGATAAGGTGCTAGACAGACCAGGCTTATTTGATAAAGTCTGAGTTTGAGTGATTATACCCTCGTGCTTGTGACACGACTAGATCGGAGTCCACATTGAGTTGTTGACCAAAGAGGCCGAGTCTTCCTCCAAATATAAGCTAAGGTACAATGCGAGAACTTGTATTATAGTCTTATAATATTGTTAAATGATGAATTATTAATCAATCGCTAGATTTGATTAATAATGAATCATCTAACTAGTAGCTTTGACCTAAAGAAGGTGAAAGTGTGGTTGAAAGTCGAAAGGATCGACTTGTGAGAGCCAAGTCGGGCTTTAAACTCAATTATGGAAGATGAGCAAAGTCAAACTTTATGGTCATAGAATCATAAAAGTGAATAAGAGGTGTCCTAAAATGAGGGGAGAGTGTGCCTTTTATAGGCAAAGGAGGTGGCTGAGATAGCCTGGTTGGTGTTGGCCACCCCATTATCAGTACCAGAGATTTGCTTTTCGGCACCAGTAGAGGGCCCCAACGGCCACCCCATTATTATCTTGGATGATTGGAATCGTCGCTAGGTTGGCCAGCACCGATCTTGGCTAATTACCTAGATGCCCCACTTATTTGGTTTCTAGGTTTTTGGGCTTCTAGGAGACCTTTTAGGGCCAAACGATGCCCGATTGAGCTAATTCTCATGCCATTGGAACCGTAGTAGAATTTTCTAGAGCCCGGTGTTGAAATCATGGTCCACAGTTACCCCCTCTAAGAGATCAAAGTTGTCAAGCCCGATCTATTGGACCCCAATATTAGTACTTGTAAAAGTAAATATGGCCTAAAAACCATACTTGGAGCTCTATGGTGATATCTAAAACATCTTATGCGAGTCTCATTTGATTTTGAGAAAATTTTTCTGGAGTCGGTCCGGTCTGTCTTGTTTTCTAGGGCTTTTCTGTAGTTGTCTATCAAATCAAAATGTATGACTGAATCTGGAATTCTATTATAGAAATTTTGACTATGACCATTAGTTGATTGGAGTTTGGATGAATTGTGAAAAGTCTATTCTTCAAGACAAGAGCAAGGCTTGTCCTTCCTATTTTCTATAAATAAGGGAGGGGGTGACCTCATTTATCACACCTTCGCTTTTGCTCTCTCTCTGCCTCCATTAGAATTTTCTGAATATCATTTGTTTAGTATGAGTTCTGAATCACCGCTTACCCCTTACTCTTCGCTTAGTGAGTCTGGGAGGAGTGTGAACGGCTCTCAACCTATGCCGACTTGAAAGGTGGAGCAAGAGTGGGGTTTGCCATCACAATTGAGGCCTGAGGCTAGTTGTCAAGGGCCAACTCCTGCGGTCCCTAACTTTCTTGGCAAGGAGGTGCAACGAGTGAGATATGTCACTTTCCATGGCATAGCTTCTGTCATGTTACCAAAGGCGGTTCCTAACCATTGGTCGGTTTATCCAAGAGGCATCCCGAGATTTTACACATGCTTTTTTTTTCCTTAATTGCATACTTTTGCCGGTGCAGTCTTGTAACGCTCCAAAACTTTGGATCTTAAAATAGTATTATTTTATCAGATCATGAATAGTATCACCCGAGAGAAAAATAATATTTTATTTAGAGTCAATAATGATATTGATCATAATTAATATTTGTAGAATTAATTAGATTTTATCTGATTAGTCTTAATTAATTTAAGTTAAGATATAAATTTTTCATGATAAACTAAGTAATAAATTATTGGTGAATAGTGATTTATCGATCTGTAAATAGTATCATCAGTCTGAGACTTGGTATTATTTCGTCCAGAAAAATTACTATTTATTTATAATATTTTATTTAATATTTTTGGAGCATGTTTGCATGATTTAGGTGGGTAGAAAGTGTCTCATGAATATTTTTGGAAAATTTAAGTATTTTATGAATAGTATTTTCTAGTGTAGTATATTAAGGAAAATTGAGGAATTATTTTTATAGAGTTAATTTAATAAATTGATGGAGTTAAATAATAATTCGAGGAGAATTATTTGGTGAATATTTAGAGCCCTTGTATGAGAATACTAGAGACTTAATCCTAGCCATCCATTTGACATAAAATCAAGTAGCCAAGTTTGACTTTGCTACTTAAAATCAACAACTTATCCAACACAACATCTTCTTCTTCCTTTCTCCATTCCAACACCACTTTCTCTCTTCCTCTCCTCCATTTTCTTTCAATTTCTCTACTCACAAAACTACACCAAATTACTTGATTAAACCTTAGATTAGTAATTAAACCTTAAGAACTAAGCCAAAGGAGTGGGAATTGGAGACTAGAACTAAGACTTTTGGAGAATCTCTACAAATCAAGTAAGTTGTGAGTTTTTTATTTTACGAATTAATAAGTGAAATTCATAGTTTAGACATGTAGTTGATGCACTAAATCATGCTCCATCTCTTCCTTTGTTATTTTCTTGATTTTAATTTATAATTTTTGCTACTTTGAAGAGGTGGGTGAACCATCCTCTAAGGAAAAGGAAAAGGCTAAGGAATAAAGTTTTCTAAGCTTATTCAAGTTTGTTTTCAAGGTTAGTGCCTACATTCTTTCTTTATCCTTTCATTTCTTTAAGTTTTCAATTTTTAGATTTTTGAGAATTTTGTGATTATGTTGGGGAAATTTTCATCTGAATGCTTTTATATGATTTGGCTTGATTTCTAAGCATGATGGAATGCTTGAATGGGAAGAGGAACACTTCTTTCCCCTTCATCCATCATTGGCCGAACCTCCTTAGGAGGAAGGGCTTGAGTTTTGGTTTCATGCTTTTGCTTTCTTTTGATATTTATGTGTTCTTGAAAGGTTTCTCCTTAAGTTAATGTGGTTAATTTGAAAAGAAAACCATTTCCCCCTTCATTGTCAAGAGTGGCTGAATCACTTCAGGTGAAGGGCCCTTTGTGTTTTTTTATTTTTATGTTTGATTTGGACTTTAATGAGTTAGTTGCTAAGTAAATTAAAGGTGGTTTAAACCTCTACTTTGAATTCTAGTGTTTAAGAATTGTTCAAGACTGAAAAAAGCTTAAAATGTGTAAAAATGAGTATTTAAGCCTAGATGTGTTTAAGTAAAGGTTTTAATGCTTTTACTAAGTCTTTTTAGCTTGAAGTGTGGTATTTGGTGGAAGGGAAACTCCTTCCCCTTTGTTGGCACAAAGAGGCTGAACCACCCTAGGGTGGTAAGGCATGTTTTTGTCTTTTTAAATGGTGGTTTTAAGTATTTTAAGCTATATATATATGTGTGTGTAATGAAGGTATGATTTTTGTTTGGAACATAAGTAGATTTTGATGGATTTTTACAAGTTGTAAGTTAAGAAATTTTTAAATAATAAGTATTAAGTTATGAAATATTTTGCTAAGGAATCTTGCATATGAAATAAGATTATTTATAAAGAAATGGATTTGTTTTGGGATCAAGTATGCATGGTTGAAATATGGTAAGATGAGGTTTATTCCGGTACATGAGAATGCTCAACTTTGATGCCTCTCTGTTATATTATAAGCTATGATCATTTGCTAGGCTTTGGATGCCTTCTGAATAAGCGGACACACTTATTATCCGGTGGCGCTTTCACTGGCCAATTATTGGGTGGCGCTTTCATAGGCCAGTTATTCGATGGCGCTTTCACAGGCCACATCTCTATTTCTAATATCTACGAAATCGAATCTGATTATATTTATCTCAGTATACGTATGAGCCCTCAATTAAGAATAAATTATGTTTTTTTATTAAGGAAAATGAAAATACATTGTATGTATTGGACTTTTCTTATATTTGCTATACTATGAATTTATTTTTGAAAGTGTTCTTATTAATCACTCTTGAAATATTTTAGTTGATTTATGTACTTTCGGTATTTTGTTATTTGATTTAAATATTTGAAATTATATTTTAATTTTGTTGCTTAGGCAACCTTAATTATTGTATTATTAAGTTATTTAGCACCATTGAGTTTTCTACTCAGTGCGTTGATTTTTATCATGCGCAGGTTGAGAGTGGTGGATGCTATAAGAAAACCGGAGGCGTAGCATTAGAGAAGGAAATCTTATTTTAGGTAGGATATGTATTAGAATGTATTTATGGCATATATAAAAATATTGTGAGAGGTTGTATACATTAAGTTTGTAAATTAATGAAGTATGTAATTAATTAAGAAATATTATTTTTATATGAATTCTAAGAGTATGATTATTAGTAATTGATTTAGAGAATAGATGGCATTATAATGTGATAGTACCTAAGATTGCCTTATGTGAATATTTAGAAGTGTTGCATACCCTATTGTGTTGGAGTATTAGAGTTTGAAGGATAAATATTTGGAAGTGCTTTGTTTTTCATTTGTTTGGCAAGTTACATTTTTAAGGGAAACTCTTGCGAATTCTCTGTAGGAATTTTCTTAAGCTTTTACTTTTAAAAATTAATTACTTGCCTCATGAAATGTTAGCCACTTCTAATACATGATTTAGAACTATTAAGTAAGATAAGACAGTTCTCCGGCATCGAATGTGGTGCTCATCGTCGAGTACTTCGGGATTGGGCAACGGGTATTACAAGTCTCCTTCTAACTGGTGTGAGGGGACTACTCTCCTAGTGGGCTAGCTTCGAGGGGCATTGATTGAGGCCCTGACCCGTGAGAGCTTTTTGGAAGACCAAGTCCAGACACTGCAGCACGACTTGAGGCATCGTTGAGACCATGGATTCCCACTCATGTTGCTGGCATAGATTGTGGTTTGAGCTTAGATAGCCTTGGGGACTTAGCTTTTATAGCAATTTTGGGCTAGTGTCACTCTGGTAGCAACACCTTCATTTTTAAAGTCTTGACTAAAGCTTTTATTAATAGAACATTTTATTTCTATTTTTATTTTACCATGTTTACCATGCTCTCTTTACTTGCCTGCACTAAATGCTTGAATTTATGACTTGCGCTTATTGCTTGAACATCATAGTGATTGCTCGTATGTTGCACTGATTTGCTTGTCTTGTATTTTATTTTTGGCATTGGTCGCCTTATCTGGTTGCGTTGGCACTAGTCGCCTTATTCGCTGAACCAGTTGACACTTATTGCCTTTGTTTATGAATGAACTTGGCACTAATCCCCTATTTTTTTTGGATTAGTGTTGGTCGCTCTATTTCTAATTAAGTTAGTGCTGATCGCCCTATTTTTGTGTGACTTGGCGTTGATCGCCCTGTCTTTTGGCTAAGTGGGCACTGATCGTCCTGTTTACTGAGTCTATTGGCACTGGTTGCCCTGTTTTTGATTGACTTGATGTTGATCACATTGTTTTGGTTGACTTGGCGCTAGTCACCCTATTATCTTGTGTTCTGATATGAAAATCATGGTTAGCCTAAGCAGAATAAATATGCGTGATGTATGACATGCCATTTCTGATGGTTCGGCTTAATTTTTGAGGGAGTGTCTATGAGAAAATCAGGCCCGATATGCCAATGTTTTTTTTTCGGTCTAGCTTTCTTCTCTCCCTTTTTTTTTTATCTCTTTTTTTAATGGCCATGTCGACACTGGACAACTTGAAATTGGTGCTATTTTGGCACTTTGATCAAGCCAGAATAGCGCTATTTAAGGCTTACCAGTGACGATTATGGCCTGATTGGCGCCTGCTTGTTCTGGGGGAGTAGAAGTTAGAGGCTTATAAATATCTCATTTATAGCTCCAAAACATTGTCGTTTTGTGCCCCAAGGCCCGATTTTCCCAAATTTCATACACTTTGCAAAAAATGGAGCCATCCATCAGTTATGGCATGCAAAGGTGGACCAAGAGGCTAACAAAGGCCAAAAAGATCAATTTGAGCCGGTACAGTATGGCATCTTTGGTGGGCTGAGAGGCTTGTCGGTGGATCAGATTTTTTTTAGGCATGTTTGCACCTGTGGGATCAACAAACTCATTTTTTTTACTTTGGTACACACTTTGAGAGATGTGTCCAACATACGAGGAGTTTTCGACTCTATTGGGCAGTAGTTCTAAGAGGGCTCTAATAGCTGCACCAACCAGGACTAGGTTTTTAGGAGCTTCTTGAGGATGCTAGATCCTTCTGTGGTAGAAGCTAGGGAGCTAGTAGTAGAAGGTCAGGTAGATTTATCTAAGTTGGTGGAGAGGTATTTGGATCCACTCGATTTCGTTAACTTGGAGTACCAGAGGTTTAGGACCAGGCTTTAGTTTTTTGCTAGGTGAGCATTGGTATACTGACTGATTCTGTACGCTGGGGGGATCTAAGGCTAGCAGACCTGGTCCTTCAATTGGAGCGAGGTACCGGGATTGCTAGTGTGGCTTTAGCAGAGACTATTCTGAGCCTCGACTGAGCTTACAAGGTAGAGTGGACCTAGTCAACTAGTCCGATCCTACTTTAGTAAGCATTATCGAACTAACTTTTTTTATGCTTAGGTTTCGGTTGCATATGAATGCCTGCATGAGGATCTGAGTAGTGGGGGCAAGGTCTCGTCTTGCATGCTTTCGGAAGAGATTTGAATTATTTAAGTTATGTTGCAGCTGAATCTGCTTGGATAAGAAGCATTATATGTAAATGCCTATTTCATTTTCTGTGTCATAGTGCAATGTCGAATCTTGCAAGTCTGGTTGAGTGATCATCTGAGGGTGGTGGAGCCACCACAACGTCATTCATATGAGCCATCTCAGTATCGATCTAGATGAGTAGTGGTGAGACTTAGGTCAGAGGATGAGTGGCTGCAGTGATTGTTCACATTGAGACATGATTAGATCTTGTGGAGGTGCAGTTGGTATGAGATTAGCCGGTTTCTAGTTTGATCAGCGAGATATCAGATGGCTTATCTGCTTGGCATGGATAGCATCACTTTTTATCCTGGTGAGACAGATGGAGCATGTTCAAGGATTGCCACCGGCTGGAGCTCTTTTTTGGGATATACTAATTTCTCGCCAGATTACTATGGCTATATTGGGTAGCTAGTTGAGAGGGTTGATGTGGTTAAGGATGGAGTTTCTAGGGGCAAGACTGTTGCTTATGAGGCTTGGTGGGTTGCTGAGCATGGCAACTAGGAGAGAGAGCGTAGAGCAACTCTGACTTAATAGACGGACACTAGACTCCTAGCGATGGCTGAGACGCCCTTAGACTTTATCAGACAAGTTGACCCTGGGGATTCTGATGACTCTAGGGAGATGCCTCTAAGGTGGCAGAGACGATTCGCCTAGTCCCTCGGTGCATGCCGACCTCATGTTGATAGGGTAGGATTTTTATTGTTTGATTTTTGACTCAACCCGTATTTTTGTGAGGGCTTTGAGATAGCATACTAACTTGTGATGTATAGAGGGTTCAACTGACACACTTTTGTTTTTTGACTCTCTGGATAGTGGATACATTAGGTAACTGAAATAGATAGATAGACGACATAGATAAATGCCTAAGTGATAGGGCTTTTGTGATTGTCTTTTTATATAGCTTATACTGAATTGAGATATGTAAAATGGGAATAATTTTGACACTTTTGAGAAGGAAATTCAGTTTTATCCTTTATGAGATTACCGCTTTTAAGCCTTATTTGTTGCCTAAGTCGCCCTTTCGAGTTTTATACCTAGCTGGTTGCCCGAACTTTTGCCTAAGCCGCCCTTTTAGGTTTTTAGCTTAGTGGGATTTCGGTTTTGCCTAAGCTGCCTGCCCTTGCAGGTTTTTAGGTTAGCTTGCTTTTATTTTGATTTTTGCTTTTTTTCATATTGGCATAGAAAATTTGGAATTTTCATGAGAAGAGGGGCAAAAAAATATTTTTATTATTATTATGGCTGCACCCACAGATTGGGCTACCTACGTATCCCGTACTTTAGGAACATATTTCTAGGAATTAGGTCACCGTAGTTCGGCTTAACGGTGACATACGGGAGCAGTATTTCTGGTGCTAATGCCTGAATGCATTCACATAATATATCTTTTGAGTTGATCCAATTTTCATGGATTGGTGAACCCGTTGCCATCTATGTCGGACAAGATGATGCCATCTTCGGAGATGATTTTCTTCAGTATATAGGGGCCTGCCCAGTTTGGCCTGAATTTACTCTAGGGATCCTGCACAGGAGCTTTGATTTTCTTGAGTACAAGATAACCTTCTCCGAATTTTCGATCTTGGATTCTCATGTTGAAGTGTTTCGCTATTCTCTATTGATAGCTCTGAATTTGATTAAGAGCTTCTGGCCTTTTCTCGTCGATAGCATTCAACTGGTTGTGATAATTCTAGACCCATTCTATTCTAGGCAGCTGACTTTCTCTCATGACCGTGGTTGATCTAATATGAACTTCGATAGGGAGGACTACTTCCACCCTGTATACGAGTGAGCAAGGCGTTGCCCTGGTGGCATTCTGATGGATGTTTTATATCCTCACAAAGCAAAAGGCAACTATTCATGCCAACTTCTGTGATTGTGAATCATCTTCTGGAGGATGTTCTTGATGGATTTATTCACTGCTTCGATTGCTCCATTGGTCTGGGGCTTGTATGGTGAAGAGCGATGGTGTTGGATTCTGTACCTAGTCATCAGGACGGAGACTTCTTTCTAGAAGTGAGACCCATTGTCTGTTATGATCTCAAAAGGAACTCTATATCTGCATATGATTTTTTCTGGATGAACTAAGCTACTTTTGTAGAGTTCAAAACATGGTAGAAGGTAGCTTCTACCCAGCTGGTGAAGTAGTCGATGGCTACCAAGATGTATTCATGCTGATTAGAGGACTTAGGAGTGATTCTACCAATCACATCAACTCCCCAAGTGATGAAGGGCCATGGTGTAGTGACAAGGTGAAGAGCCACTAGGGGCAATTTCTAGAGCTTAGCATAAATCTGGCACTTATGACGGTTTTGAACAAACTTGGCACAGTCTGATCACATAGTAAGCCAATAATAACCCAATCACAACACTGTTAAAAAAATATTCAACCATAGCCACCATTCAAATAACAAGTAATAAGTGGCTAACATTCTCACTTTTCATAAAAAATAGATTTTCGATATAACAATGAAAATCATTTAATAAAATCATAACAGGTCAAATCATACTTCTTTCAAAATCTATAAAAATAATATTTTAATAATTTCTTTAAAAAAATAAATCATTTTATAAAATATAAGTGAAAGCAAATATAATTACTTTTAATCAAAATAAGAAGTTAGCATTGGACTAACCTAAATTAGAAGGCTGCACTAGCTTGTCTTCCTTATTTACTGACTCTAATCCACTTCTGTGGTTTATTATAACGTATGAATAATTACACAATTTATTTTAGTTCTTTGTTTCCACTTTTTGCAAATTTTAAATTCTTTTTATTCTTATTATTAGTTTACCTTTGTGTCTCATTGCATCAATATGATAATTTATACTTTTAGACAGACTTATTAATTTAAATCTTCATAATTTCATTTGATTACTCCATATATTTTATTTTATTAATGACTCATGGTTTACAAACCATTTAGCTAACTTGGTTTTCTCTTAAAAATCATACTTTATTAATTAAATCAATTTAGCAATTTAGCCTTTTTAATTCTATATAAAAACAAGTATTTATTTCACATTTCAAATTAATTTAGGAATTAGCCCTTTAGATTTCATTTAAAACAAATATTTATCTAAATTGCTAAAATCGAAGATATGTATTTATACATATGTATTTATATAGTTTATCATCAATTTGCTTTCTTGTTAGATTTCATTTAAAACAAATATTTATCTAAATTGCTAAAGTCGAATGTATGTATTTACATATATATGTACTTATATATTTTATCATCAATTTGCTTTTTTTATTTCATAATACAATTTATTATTCATAACAATCAATTCTTTCTTTTCTTTTTCTATTATAATTTTCGCTATATTTTATTTATACTTTGATTTGCTTAAATTTACATTTCAAAATAATAACAGAACCCAGAAAATGATAAAGGGTGAATTGAAAAAAAATATTCTTTTATATAGAAAACACTGTTTAGTTAATGGGTTAGTTATGTAATTTTAAAACTAAAAGAATAGAATAGGAATAATGAAAAAAAGATGGTTTAATTGTCATTACACTATTCATAGAACAGTGTTTTTTGGTTAGTTATATAATTTCAAAGCTAAAAGAATAGGATAAGAATAATGAAAAAAATATGTTAGTTTAATTATCATTACACTATTTATAAAATAGTGTTTTGGGTTCATTTTAGTATATATATAATATTTGCAAATGATAATATTTTATTTGTGTTTACACAAATACGGTCTACATTACAACAATTTTGTTATACCCAACTTGGTCACGTGCGACCTTACCCCGCTACTCACCTTCCAGTTACATGAACAAAACATTCAAAGAAAGAGAGCTGTACTTAAGGGGGAGAAAAATCTAGCAAATGAATTCCCGGATCTGCCAAGCTAGGACAACTTTTAACAAATGCATCTGCCTTTCCTAAGCAAGGGGTCAGAATTCTGATTTCATTAGCTTCACACGTGGCTTTATAGTGATGTTATCAAAAGGCTTTGCCTGTTCAACGTGGACATACTCCCTTGTTTTAAGGACCTGCAAATCAACGGAATTTTATCATAACCAGAAACCTTGAAAGGGAGACAGCATAATCAAGATATTCAAAATGAAAGACATGTTGACCAAGCTGAGTCTTCGCTTAACATTTTGTTTGTTTCAAGACTGTTGTATTATTTCCAGTCCCCACTAAACTTCCTCCACAGCTCAAACCTGTCCCACCATCTAAACTGTTCTATGACACGCCTTCGCTGATTCTTGTTTCCCTACATTTTGAAGGCCACATGTACAGACTATAAAAATGAGACGAGTAAGTCTGGCCTAAGTTTTGAAGAGCATAACAACGTTTCAAGGAACATCCTTGATGCTTCCTTGCGAGTTTTACCAGCTAATACGTTGTCCGTTGACAGGACCTTTCTTCCTTGTCCTGCTTCCTTATCAAATAGAGTCTGAAGATACTTAGCAATGGCCCTGAAAGGAATTGTCCAATTATGTATTGAGTTCAGCCTAATAGAAAAAAATTAAAAAAACATCATAGAAAACCAATCACATGATAACTATGACAATTTCTTTCTTTTTTTTTACAACAAAAAAAAAATGTGCATGTTGTGAAATTAACAACAATATTACAGGAGAGAGCATTGTAAGTTTGGCTCTCATCAGAAATAGCCAAAACCGAGTTTACCAAAATTTTTTATGAAAAAACTGAACTGACCAAATTTGTTTCAGGAACTGGACTGCATGGTTTTTTCTAGTTTTATGATTCAGCTCCAAAATTGACCTGAATAAAACTGTAGCAACCAAAATAATCAAATAATTTGACCCCCAGGAAATGCTGCCATGTCCTCTCAAAATAGCAAGCCAACAATCAACTATTGAAACAGAACTTGTGAAAACCAGACCACCAATCTGTCAAGGAACTGGATAAGTTTGGTTCTCAAGTGCCAAAAAAAAAAAAAAAAAGATTGTTAGAGAGGTGCCACTTTTTGCCAGTAGAACTAGATTTATGTTCGATGAGAGTCCAACATGCCACACATTTGGACATCACGCCACTTGATCTATGTACATATGAACAAAACGCCTTCAATTGATATATTTTTGCAACTTCCAATTCCACATGCTCACTACTCAGTAATTTGCTTATTGTATAAGACCAAACCACAAAAAGCATACTAACCCGGTGCGAGAAGACCACCCACTGTAAGAAGCCCAGTGTCTACAGCATTAGGCATGCCTTCCTCATCATCTTCGCCTATTTCATCATCATCTACATTCAGAGACTCTGCAAAAGGGCCCAACAATCATATTAATTTGAAAAATCCACAAGAACACCTATAAAACAAGAAAAAAGGCTTTTGCATAGAAGCCTCTAAAAACTGGAATAATCTGTTTTAATAGGTTGCATAACAGTCTTAGGTAGAAAAAGTAGTAAGTTCTTATATTTGATGGAGAATGAAAGTCAAAGATCAAAAGTTCATGGCTTTTTTTTTTTTAATTTGACTAAGCCTGGAAGCTTATCAAATCATTCTAGTCACTAGAACCAAACGAAGTTTTATATTGTAATATTCTTAACTAAATAAAAATAAAAAATATGAGACAAATTAATTTGACCAACCGGAAATGACAGATAAGAAGCATAGTTTTCAATTAAATTGGCTGGCTGAAATGCTGCCGAGTCCTCTCAAACTAGCTAGCCAACAATCCAATATTGAAATAAAACTTGTGAAAAACCAAGAACAAGAATCTGTCAAGGATCTAAGTGGCAAACCAAAAAAAAAAGGAAAGAGGGAACTCGAATGAGGCAATGCTTTCTTCCAGTAAAACTAGATTTATGTTCAATGAGAGGCCAATATGCACACATGAGGTCATCAAGCCCACTTGAACTAAGTACGCATGAACAAAACCTTCCATTGATATATTTTTGTAACTTCCAATTACGCATGCTTGCTACACAGTAATTTGCTATGTTATGTAAACCCAAATCACAAAAAAGCATACTAACCTGGTGCGAGAAGACCACCCGCTATTCTCAAGAAGCCCAGTGTCTTCAGCATTAGGCATGTCTTCCTCATCATCAACATTCAGAAACTCTGCAAAAGGGCCCAACAATCATATTAATTTCAAAAACATCTACAAGCACACCTGCACAAACAAGAAAAGAGGCGTTTTGCATAGAAGCCTCTAAAAACTAGAATAATCTGTTTTGATGGGTCGCATAACAGACTTAGATAGAAAAAGTAGTAAGTTCATATATTTTACGGAGAATAAGTCAAAGATCAATTAAGTTCATGGCCTTTTTTTTATTTACTATCATCATATTAAGGTAATGGATGAATGATATATTGACATTGTGCTTTGTTGTACCATTTTGAAAATGCTACTCATGCGCTGTGGTCCTGTGGAATATTCATGCTACTTTTTGCACTTCATTATATAATCCACTAAACAAACATATTTAGGTTGAGGTTGAGTTTATCCTGACAAGACTTATTAAACTGGTTTTAGGTTAGCCAATTTTGTCCTGCACCTACATGTTGTCACAGCAGACTTGTTTATGTTGTCACAATCACACCCTATATGCGAATTTCCATTTCTAAATGATATTTGTTTCCCTCCAAGTGGAGCAACATATTTCAGCCAGGAAATTTATTCTATTAGGTTACCAATTCCAAGGAAACAAAAAATGAAAAACTTGGAAACAGAGCAATAAGAGAGATGTGGACCGTCATCATTTGCAAATGCAACATCTGGAAAGTCCTGCAGCACATAAACTTCATGTTCAGAGAAAAAAAGTATCCTTTAAAAAAAGATGATACATCTCTATCTAATATAGGCATCACTGAAGCAATATCTATAACGCTAAATGGAGTGATAATGTAATGTGAAGACATCCTTTAATTTGCTGCAAAAACCGGCTAGTCATGTTGCAACTCAAGCACAAATGGGAAAGCAAATAATTTCAGCAGGTCATAGTATTATACATATTGCACAAGATGTGTTGAGTTGCATGACATTTTTAGCTAAGAGACTATAAATTTCTCGACTTTAAGATAGTTATGCAGAACGAAAAATTACTGAACAGAAGTAATATTTGTCATCAATACTAAAAGTTCTCAATGTAATAAGGCAAATAAAAATGAGATCAAGAGTAAGAGAAAAGCAAACCAGAGTTACTCTGAACTAATATGATTTTGATATGACTACAAGTTCTTCAAACAAAAATAAAAAATAAAAAATAAAAAAAAATAAAAGAAAGGAAAAACATTAGTGGAAACTGCGAGAAAAATCACTGAAGGATAAACTAACTCCAAGTTCATAACAATAGACATACAAAGAGCAAAATGATATAATGATTTTGATATGCTGTGACCATGGTTGGAACTAAATAACCTTTTTTCACAAGCAAAACTAGGCTTACAAAGAACAAAGGTTTATGCAATTAACTAAATCCACAAACAGATGTCATGTTGTTTGCAGTTACAAAACAAAAGTTGAAAAGAATTGAAGGAATTGACATGTGAGCAAGAGAATGAAGATACTTCAAGAGAAAGACAGAAGAAATCAGGAGTCTAACTTACACCACAATCTCGAGTAGTAAGATGGTCAGGAGGAGCATTTTCGACATCCAAAGTGTCTTGAAGATCATCTTGCTGCCACACTGTATAATCTCCATTTATGGAAGCACTTTTAAAATCCCCAGCAAGTGTTACTGAATATGTAGAATCTGTTTTACATTCTTCATTACACAAAATGATTAGAGGTTTGCTCCTTGTCATCAATGCACACTAAGCTCGCAGCCAGCTCTCCATCCTCACAAAGAACCTCATGCTTATAATTTTCGATATCTTCCAAAGCCTGATCACCATTTACAGAACTGAGGTTATTGCATCCACCAGTTTCAGAAGACACGCTGGCAAGAGAAATGTCTGCAACATCAGCAGGTGCAGAACCATCTGCCTGAACATCTGTACTGATTTCAATTGATGCAGCAACTTTGCCTTCCTCCAACAATACCCCTTCCAGTGTCCCCAATTCAGCTCCAACTATCATTGCTTGCTCTATACAATTTTCTGCAACTTCAATACCATCAAGCTCTCTGCCATTGCTCGTATCCCTTTAGAAAGCATCCTCCTTAATCAGTTGAGTATCAATCTTATAGTGGATAAGTTTAAAGCATCCATCTGCATAAAATCATCCACTCCAAATGTTTTGTCACTGACAGCTGACTGATCAACAATAGCAGTGGGCATTTCAAGAATATCTCCAGATACTGGCTCACTTTGGAATGTCTGCAACCCTGAAACAGTCTGATTTGTAGTATCAGCATGTTGAGAATTCAATTCATCAATTTCTATTTCACTTCTTTCTCCCAGATGTTCATGTTCTAAAGTTTTATAATCTGCTGTTTCATTGGTACCATTTATATGTACTTGATTATGAATATTGTGAGAGCCTAAAGTCACTTTCAACCTGCTGATTGTCATTCCGAATTGGATGCTTGGAGGAAGTCTATCAGTGTCATTTCTGAAACTAACAGGTTCCGAGGCCCCTTCAATTTCACTATCTTGGTTGACAATCTTCTTGGCAGAATAGTTCCAAGGGAGCATTGTTATTATCATCATTTTCAGAAACATGATTCCACTCAAATCAAATGCTTCATTGTGCAAGTGAGCCAGTTCTGCCAACATACCTGAAAGAAAGAAGCCTAGTCAATTACTTGCTTTCTAAGTATAGGGATGTTTCATGTCAAAAACAGACAACAAAACCATACAAAATGTGAAGGAGAAAATTCAACTACATTCAGGTCTGAAAAATTTACGTCTCAAATCTAATCTGCATTCACAAGCAGCTTAAAATGGAGATGGGATTGAGACAAAGCCATCACATAAATCAACAGTAGGGATAATGATCAGCAGTTATACAAGTTCCAGAGTTTGTTATTGGAGAGAAGCATTCTTCTCTGGCAGCCACTTAAGGGACTACAGGAGATGCTTTCTTGTGACAGTAGAAAGAGTTAATATTTTGACACAAGTAAATAAGGAGTTCAAGTGAAAAAAATACATACTCACCATGCAAAACCATTGAATCATCCATTAGCACCTCCCTCTTCAACGCACAAGGCCAAGATGCAAATCGGGTATGCTTCATAGTACTTCACGTGCAGGTGGAGTGGGCTTCGTTTTCAAAACTGAAGACCTCCTTTCAACGAGATCAGCAAACAATTGTATCCAGTCGATAACATTTTTATGGAAACATACCTTACAATCAAATAGTCTTACAACTACTTAGAAAGTAGAGGAACAATCTTTTTTTTTTTTGAAACAATACAGGAGCAATCCTTTTTTTCCTTACTTTTCTTCTTTTTTTTTTTCCCTCCACTCAAATTAAAACCATATTGCCAAGCCACCACTAGAATTAGTTTGTTGACATTTTCGGGAGAAAAAACAACTAAAACACAATCAGGTTGACCTAGAATTTAATGTTAGAGACCTTCAAAGAATCCAAGCAGGTTTACTTTTGAGAACTCATTCCTGGCTATCTAGGTTCAATGAGAGTTTAGACGAGTGTTAAACCAATTTTTAATACAGCTTTATGTCAGGTTAAAATTTGCAACCTCTAAATTCACATGTCACACACCATTGCATGTACAAAGGAGCAAACAAAGAATACTGTACCTAATATAGATGATAGCAAGTAGTCATCATCAGGAATGGAATCTACAGCCATTCTCTCCAATCTGGTCACTCCAAATGATTCAACTGGTGTTAAACTTTTTGTCGTAAGTGAACTTTCAGCGGAACTGCATTTTTTCCCAGATATTTTTTATCCCAGCACCATTTCCATCATCTACTATTGGACTGCTTTGTCAGGTGTCTCAACTACCAAGTCAAGTGGCTCATTAAGAATCCTCTGGGGAAGAGAAAGCAACTTTTCAGGCACAAGGAAGTCAGTCGTGGAACTATTCAGATTTTCACACTGGTTCTCATTCGCGATTGAGTTGTCCAGTTGCTCTTCATGTTTTTCTCCATTGACCTGAATTTCTCCACCTATAGTAGGTTCAGATACTTGATTTTCCTCTGATTGTACAACATCATTTGCATGGCAGAAGATATCCCTTGCACATCCAAAGTAATCGGACATATCAACATTACTTTTAGCAATGATGCACAAGAAAAATAAAGGTCAACGATGCAAACTAAAATAAAATACAGGCAGGAAAACAAACGAAAATGTTTGCACATCGAACTCACCAGTCAATACTGGTTCATCAAAATTTTCCTCTTCCAAGGACTGCCATTGAATTATCAAAATTTCAGTGCATGTGCAAGGAGCTTTTTTTTGCAACCAACATACGTCCTCTGTGTTCAGCTGTTGACGTATAGTACTTCATAGGAAAATTAGGGAAAGTCATCAGAACTTATACCATGTAAGATGCTATCCAGGATAATCGAGGATTTATTATCTGACAATATTAGCATATTTAAATTGACTAATCAGGGAAGAGTTGGAAATATCTCCAATGCACACGGGAAATTCACAAAATTTTATCAGAGCATTGTGCTGATAATGACCATAAGCAAATTATAGCAAAATAAAAGGACTCCTACCCAACAACAGAAGGCCCAGAGGCATGTATTGCTTTCTGACATATCTCAATAACAGCAGCATACTGCATAGAGTTGTTCAGAATTTGATAATACAACATAAAGGAACAGCTATACATCATACATGTCCCAGAGTTTGTTATTGGAGAGAAGCATTCTTGTTTGGCTGTCACTTAAGCAACCATGGAAGATGCTTTCTTGTGAAAATACAAATAGTTGATGTTTTGACACAACCAGATATGGAGTTTAAAATTAAATCAAATACATACTCACGATGCAAAACCATTGAATCATCTATTAGCACCTTCCACCTCAACACACTAGGTCGAGATGCAACCAGATACGCTTCATGGGTGGTACTTCAGGTGAAGGTGGAGTGGGCTTCATTTTCAAAGCTGAAGATCTCCTTCCAACTAGATCAGCAAACAATTGTATCCGGTCAATAACATTTTATGGAAAAATACCTTATATATCTAACAGTCTTACAACTACGTAGAAAATGTAGGAACAAATCTTTTTCTGTTTTCTTTTTTTTTTTTTTTCTTTTCTGAAACAATATAGGAACAATCTTTTTTTTCTTACCTTTTTTCCTTTTTTCCTTCCACTCAAATTAAAACCATATAGCCAAGCCCCACTAGGATTAGAGCTTTGTTGTGTTGACATTTTCAGGAGAAAGAACAACTAAAAGCCAATCAGGTTGACCTAGGATTTAATGTTATTGAATTTGGAAGAATCTCCTAGCAGGAGCAAAAACATTTTAAGTTACTTTTAGCAATAAGATATTTTGGATATCCATAGCAACCTTATTTCTAGTACCACTCAATGGCATGTCTTCAGGAGATATAGTCATCCTTTCATGACTTGTATATTTTGGATGTGGCATTTATTCAGTATCTGTCTGAGCATCATTTCTGCAATCAGAGAATTTGAAGAAAGTACATTAGAAGTTGTTGATCATGCAAAAAATTCTATGAATCAGGCACACCAAAAGAAATTTAAGAATCAACCCACCTACAGAAAAAGAGCCGCATTACACAATCCTGCATAGAAATTCACCAAAAACAAAGGCTGACACTGTGTCGTTGTGAGCTCAATAAACTGATCCTTGCAATACAACAGGCTATCACTTTCTCGTACATACTTCCAATTTGACCCCGCCTCTTCTTCCTCCTCATTTTTATATCCCCACTCTTCATCTATCGCCAATGGACCCTCAAGATAGTGGCAATGAACAATCCTAATATAACAGAACAAATTTCGAGCACCTAAACCCCAATTTTCCATATTTGAAAAACGCATAGAAGTGCTTTTTAAAATGCAATGAAGAGGAGTATCAAGTGAAACATTCCTAAACCAGCTACAAATCTTCATCCCCTCTAAAATTCTAGTAATAACTTTTTTCGCAGACAAATTTCCATGCATCTTATTAGCTCCATGGTTATAGCGCATCCATACAATCTCAAAAAACTTAAAACTTCTGTGCCAATGACAAAAGTCAAGGTGAATAGCTAGAAAGGTTATAGTATGAGGATTAGCAGAATCAGTGGAAACCTTAAAAATGGCGTTCCTCAAATGATGTCATTAACATGGTAGACTAGCTAAATCTTTTTTAAGATGACATCAACAACATGACCTCAATTCAACAAGTCATTTTCCAATGACTTATCATGTACAATGGAGTCTATGTCGTCCATATTATGGCGGACTAAAATAACCTCAATTTTTTCATCCATTTGACAGCCATCATGCACTGCCTCCTCGATGTGCAGCAAAAAATTGCAAGTTCAATATGTTCCTATGAACTTCTCCTCGACCATGATAATCTACAACTGCCACAACAACTCCCTGTGATATCTGTATAATGACCTCACAAGGCCAAATTGAATTCTATGATTCTACAGTATTCATCCTAGTACCTAGTCGAGACTTTGTAGAATTCCAATGATCATGTTCACGAGACCACCTGCCCTCTGCTGGATGTGCACACAATCAATCCTTAAGCATAAAATCATATTGTTTATGGAGAAAAATTGTTTTCCCATCAACATTATGTCTATCAATGCAAAACTCTCAAATGTCCCTTAAGTCCATGTAATTGTGATTTCTTGTGTTTCATTCCTTTTATAATTCAAAACTTTATTTCTTGACTGGTTGAATTTCTACACAACAAGAAAAGTTTTGGATTCTTATTGTGTAAAAATTCAGCCAGTCAAGAAATAAAGTTTCGGATTACAAAAGGAATGAACACAAGAAATCACTATTACATGGACTCAAGGGACATTGGAGAATTTTGCATCGATAGACATATCGATGGGAAAGCCATTTTTCTCCATAGACAATCTGATTTTACGCTTAAGGATTGGTTGTGTGCACATCCAGCAGAGAATCGGTAGTCTCATGAACACGATCATTGAAATTCTATAGAGTCTTGACTAGATACTAGGATGGATACTGTGAAATCATAGAATTCAGCTTGACCTTGTGAGGACACTATACAAATACTACAGGAAGTTGTCGGGGCAATTGTGGATTATCATGTTCAATGAAAGTTCATGGAAACATATTGAACTTGAACAATTTTTTGCTCCACATTGAGAAAAAAGTGCATAATGGCTGTCAAAGGTATGAAAAAATTGAGGTTATTTTAGTCCACCATAATATGGACGACATAAACTCTATTGCACATGATAAGTCATTGGAAAATGACTTGTTGAATTCGAGTCATGTTGTTGATGTCATCTTAGAAAAGATTTAGCTAGTCTACCATGTGAATGTCATCATTTGAGGAACGCCATTTTTAATATATGACGTCATTTGAGGAACATCATTTTTAAGGTTTCCACTAGTTATGCTAATACTCATACTATGACCTTTCTAGCCAATCACCATAATCACCATGTCTTTTGGCATTAGCGCAGACATTTTGAGTTTTTTGAGATTGTATGGATGCATTATAACCATGGAGCTAATCAAATGCATAGTAATTTGTCTGTGAAAGAAATTATCACTAGAATTTTAGAGGAGATGAAGATTCGTAGTTGGTTTAAGAATGTTCCATCTGATACTCATCTTCATCGCATTTTAAAAAGCCCTTTTGTGCGCTTTTCAAATATAGAAAATTGGGTTGCTCGAAATTTTTTCCATTATATTAGGATTATTCATTGCAACTAGGGATGGCAGCAGCAGGGCGGGTACCCGCGAAAAATAAACTACCTGAATCCGAATCCATTAATAATTAAAGTACTCGAATCCATTAAGAAATTAACCAAAAATACCCAAACACGTCTCAAATTCATTTAGAAAATACCTGCATAATACTCGAATCCGCATAAATACCCGTTAATCACACTTATTCAATTCAGCAAACCAGAATAAGCAACTACTACAATTCCGCAGATCTAAAATCCCTTGTATAATGGCCATTCACAATTAAAACATTCTCAAAACATCAACAGATTAAGAGTAAAACCAAATCATCATCATCATCATTTCAAACAAATGGAATTGCGGAAACACATTTTATTTTTTGCATGTAGAGATTTCACATTTTGTACAAAAAGTTGAACCCATTAAGTAATTCAATAATTCCTAAAAAGGAACGAAGCAAACGAAAAAGAGAACTGAGAACGAAATAAAAAAAAATCAAGACCTGGTTGAAGGGCACTTGTACACTCAAAGAGCACCTCTGTTGTGGAGGCGATGGCCAAGAACGAAAGCAATGGGAAGATCTTCAAGAAAGACTGTGGGTGTGGTTGTAGAAGTGCAGAAGATGAGCGGTGCAGGGAAGGGAGGAGCAGAAAACGTTTGATTTTTGAGTTGAGTTTGAGAAACTTTTTGTTTTTAATATTAAAATCCAAAATACGTAGTTTTGATGTAAAAGTAGTAGTGTTTTTTGTTATTATTATTATTAAAGTTATTCTTATTCTAAATATTCTTAAAGTTATTATTATTATTAATTAAAACGTTGTAATTACATTTCAACATTATAGCAAGTGTAATAACAAAATATCATGTAAACTATTGAGTTTAATATTTTTTTCATTAGAGAATACACAGAGTAGATTATAATTAATTATAGTTGTTGTAATCCTTAATCTATATACATCAGACTTTTAAGTATAAATATACTAATATGTATGAGGATACTAATAAAGTATAAGTATGCAAAGGGATGGCAGCAAGGTGGGTACCCGCAAAAAACAAACTTTCCAACCCCGAATCCGTTAAGAATTGAATTACCAGAATCCGTTTCAAACCCGTTAAGAAATAAATAAAAAATATCCAAATCCGTTCCAAATCTGTTTAAAAATACCCACATACTATCTGAATCCGCATAAACACCCGTTCAAATAAATTTATTCAATTCATCAAACCCAAACCCTCATGAAACCCGAATCCGAACTCAGAGTGCAAAAAAAAAAAAAGATAGAAATACATTAAAATTCAACTATAAAACAACTTAAACCTATAATATTCCCAATCAACAGTTCATACTAATATTATGAATTCAAACCAATATCTCAATTCTCAATTAAATAATTTGACAATCAAACATAACTAATTACAATATAATAATGCTAAACTATAACAAATTATAAGGAAAACTAAATCCATGTAAAATGTAATAAAAACTACGCAAATAAAAAAAATTACAACAAAAAACATGTAATCAAACAACAATAGAACAAAAACAACCGTGCTGAATTTAAAAGTTCATATAAAAAAAACAATAGCACAACAAAAACATGTAATTAAACATCATATTCTCAATACAAACATAATTCTTCAACCCCACTTTTTTCAAGGACCAAGATTGTAAGGATTAACAATCAACATCATCTTCTTCCTCTGCACAAAAAACATTCGACTCCGCACAAAAATAAGAATCTGGAAAATAAATAAATAAGAACTTTTACCAAGTTTTGAGGTAGGCAAAATTGTACTTGGTTTATTCTCAGGTTTATTTGCAGAAGCCATCGATGAATTTGTTTCATTTTTGCTACATCTTCACAATCTATCCTATCAAATGATGACATTAAATCCTATAAATTGTTTAGATACAATATATTTAAAACATATAACATTTAAATAAAAAAAGAAAACCCTTAGAAGCATTGAGTTCTGGTAAATATTATTTCTACTAGAGATCCAGAATTGGTAGTTTAACATCATACTGTTGCATGCCTATTTGTATAATTTATTTGTTTGTATGGTAAAATTCTCGTGATAATATTGTCTGACCGTTTGCTTTGCTTGCGTCTGCACCCTTTTTTTCTTTTTTCTTTTTAAAAAAAGACTTGCATCTGTACTTAAGAAAAAAACCCCTAATTGTGCCCTGTCCTTTTATTTTTTACAATATGGTTTTTGTGGGCTTAAAGCTCATTTTGGGAAAAGCTTCAAAGGTTTTAACACTGTTATTTTGCTTTATTTTCAGATTTTATAAAACTAAATGTTCCCTAACAACTCTCTTTGCATTATTTTTAAAATTATCATACTGTTATTTTGCAGTATAAAAAAATGAAAAAAAAATCAACGAACCTGTGGCTGTCTCTGTAGAAGTGCAGAAAATGGAAAGGCGAGGCGATGGCCAAGAGAACGAAAGCAACCGGGAGTGCAGACCGTAAACTAGGAGCGCCGCGCAGGGAAGGGAGGAGGATGAGGAGAAACGTTTGAGTGGAGTTGTTTGAGAATTGAGAGAATCCATGGACACTGAACCGATGTGTCCATCCGCATCATCAGTGAGGTTGCTTAATTTAGCAATCCCTCGCGGGTCAAGTACGTAGACTGTTCCCGACAATCTCAGCACTAAGAGTCTCAGCACAAAGGGAAAATTTTTGGATACGACACGGTGCTCCCCACACCTGTCTATCAAGACCAAAGTCGACACGAATGTAATGCCAGCCCGGCAGCTCAAACCCATAAAAAGAAACGCACCGATTCACAACAATGCATAGATACCACAGTCAGTTCAAAACTCAGTTGGAGGAGGAGGTTCGAGGACAGTCCACCTGTTAATGGAGAAATCAAAAGCTTCAAAGTAGTTCATGGACTTCTTCCACTCCACACACCTTTTCTTAGATTCCGGACTAACAATAATGCCGGTGTCGAGGCTGTTTCCAAGCACGTACATCTTACCATCGAAGACAAATGAACATGGACAGGCCTTTCCAGAGGTCATCGGTACACCAGATTTAACCGCGGGAGGACCGACCGAAGCAGGGTCAAATATCTAGACATCTCTAGGAAACGCATCTCTCTCAACGCCCTTATTCTTATCCCTTATTTCTGGGTACATGCGATCGACGTCTGTCGAGTTCACCACCTAAGAAGTAAAATTTGGAAGCAAACTTGACGCAACACATACTTCTAGGGTATTCTCCAACAGGAAAATTCAAGGATTGCAACTGGGTGACTTGGTCCATCCTTTGTGTGGACAACCATGTCATCAACATATACCTGTGTATTCTTATGTATAAGTCATAAAAGATTACAGTGACCATCCTCTAGTAAGTGGCACATTTTTTAAACCAAATGATGTCATTCTATAGTAAAAGGTATATCATTCTGTACCGGTATCTAACTATACCTTGCATATAGATCTGTGAATAAAATCACACCAGACCCTGTCATTCTATCAATAAGCAGGTCAATTTGTGGTAGAGGGAAGTCATCTTTAGGACAAGTCTTATTCAGATCCTCATAGTTGACGCAAATTCTGATGATGCCATCTTTCTTGGGTTCTGGTACTATGTTGACCAACCATGTCAAATAATCAATAGCCTCAATGAAGTTGTTTTCCAATAACTTGGCTGTTTCTTTTTTCATTCTAAGAGAGATTTTGGATTTCTGTCTTCAGAGTTTCTGTTTCATTGGCATGATGTGATCATATGTAAGGATCCTATGTAGGGTTCACATTCTCCTTCTTTGATAAAGTAACCATTGAGGGTTTTGATGTATGGGTGCATCAAAATATCCCTTATTTCACCTCTCATTTTTACCTTCTACTTGGCATTTTTTGCCTCCTCTCGGTCTTCATTTGTCAGCTTGATTCCAAGACCAAAGGGAGGTTCGCAATCAAATATTCAGTAAAAGACATCATACCCTGCTAGTTGCGGTCTAGTCCTATCCCTAGACAGTAACACATGGTTCTCAACATATTAGCTACCATAGGCTTACTATAGGGGTCAAAGTCCATTGGAAAGATCTCTTTACCCGGTTCTGCCTCGATGAGCTAGATTGAATCGAAGGAGAACCCTAACAATGTGTAGAATGCTGGTTCAGGCTGAATTTCCAATAACGGGGCGAAAGAAGGAATTTTTTATTTTCCTACCAAGTCCCCTTTAATTGTTACCATTGCATTTCCATGGGGGGAACTTCAATTTCTAATGCAAGGAGTAGGCTACTGCCCTAACCTTATGGATCCACGTCCTTCCTAAAAGAAAATTGAAGCAAGCTGGGACATCCACCACCTGGAAGGGGACAATCATGATAGTAGGCCCGATTGTGACCTTTAGATCGGCCACGCCCAATACCCCTCACTTGATGTTGTTGTATGCTCTCACTATCTGATCGAAAGGCATAAAGTCTTCAACAGTTAGGCCCAAGCAACTAGCTACTTTTAGAGAATAGAAATTCAGTGTCGACCCATTATCTACCAAAACCATAGGTACTATCTTACCCCTGGCTTGGACTATGATGTAAAGAGCATGGTTGTGATCTCCTCCAGCAGGGATCTTATGGTCTGAAAATAGAGAGCTAGTGCTAGAGGATTCCTTGCAATGGAAGCCACCAAAGCTTTTGGAATGATATCAGTAGTTGTTTGACACTGATTCATGGCTTTGACTAGAGCCTGGCGGTGTATAAAGAAAGACTGAATCAACCCACATATAGAGATGTTGGCCTTGGTTTTCTTCAGCTGCTCCAAAACTAAATTCTCAAGCTATGGCCCGTAGCTTGAACTGGGCATGTCCTTGGCCATGGTAGCTAAATTGGGCAAAGCTTTAAGAGGAGGAGATGGGTATTGTCTCCCGCTCTAGGTAATAGCATTAATTTCCTTAAGTACATCATTTAGGTCTATGACGTAGCATGAGTTGTGTATGATGGGGTGGATTAGGGAGGCCAAGACAGAATCTGGCTCTTGGTGGATCATGTGGATGTTGTTCTGGTGATGAGGGAGTGGGTTGGTGTTTATGTTCGGTATGGGCCAAATAGGGAGCATTTGGCCACTTTCCACTAGGTCCTAGATCTTATGTCTCATGGTCTTACAATCATCAGTCTTGTGCTTAGGTCGCTAATGGAAAGAGCTGAAGGAGTTTAGGTTGTAGTGTTTTGGAACTGGAATTCGGTAGGGGTCTAAGTTCCAGGGGCAGTATCAACTTATCATCCATAGCCTTTTGAAAAATAAATGAAAGAGGAACTCCAAGATCTGTAAAGTTGCATCTGTCTGGTCGAGCAACTAGTCTTGGTGGAGGAGGAGGAAGTTGTCTTTGGCCGGTCAGATTGGCCACCTCATCACCTTTCGGATGGACGGGAGGAACCATGTGATAACTGGCTTGTGGCTTCTTATATTTAGAGGAAGAAGCTTGATCCTCTTTAATTTGGGCTAACTGGATTAGGTCTTCTATTTTGGTTGCAGTGGCAATGAGAGCTCAGAAGTTTGGAAGGTACTGGGTCCTTAGGTGACTCTGATAGGAAGGGATCAAGTTATTGACTATGATGTCAATCTATTCCTACTCAGAAGGACGGTTAAGCATCTGGGTAGCCTTACGTCTCAATCTTATGAGAAATGAAGAGATAGATTCTCATGTGCCTTGTTTGGTTGTCTCTAGATCCCTCCTGATAATGTCAACTTCCATATTATAGTGGTATTGTTGGTTTAAAAGCATTACAAATCTCATCCCAAGTCTTCTTCTTGGCATAGTCTATGGCAACAAACCAGTGGAGAGCAGCACTGGTGAGAGGTTGCTGGAAAAGTTGAGCCACGAGTTCATTGTTCACATTAAGAAGAGTGAGGGCACCCACATATATTTTTAGGTGTCTTGGGTTAGGTGGTGCCATCAAACTTGTCCATGGCAGGCATTTTGAACTTAGCGGGCAGCTTGGCCTTTGAAAAGAGTGGGAGAGAGTCTACATCAATCAAGTCTTCATACTTCTTAATGCTCTGCAGGAACTTCTCAAAGGAGTCCATTTTCTCCATCATTTTCTTAGCCTCCGAGGAGGTAGAATCATCCCCTGTCTGGCTTAGAGAGGTAGTAGCATTAGAAGTGGCGGTTATCAAGGTCCTCACTTTCCCAAAAATGGTATCTCTCTAGGTAATAATGGTACTCTAGAGGGAAGTATTCTACTCTGTCAGTATTGTGCAAAAATGAGTCTCCGATTCTCGGAGCATGTCATCCATCAGAGCTTTAAAATCATTCGGTAGAGCCGTCGTTGTCGTTGTTCACTGGTAGAAGCAAACAAAAGAAGAGCATCAGTACACCTTAATTTATTTTTATTTTTGGGAAAATATAAGATAAAAACCCTATGTTTGACTCTTTAAGTGTGCCACAATGGATAAAATGCACTAGCCTCGAATCATTGGATTCAGAGACTAGGTTTTTGGCTTCATTTGCATGTGGATCTAAAGTATGGGTCTAATTGAAAATTGAAAAAGCATTATTTCACATGAATGTCAGATTATCAATGCGTGGGCATACTTATAATGCATGACAATATCTGGAATATAGTGCATTACAAGTAAGCAACTGGAACAAAAGTTGTGTAATTTGGAGGGGAGCCTGACTCTAGCCTTGTTATCAAGGATTCTAGATTGTGCAACACATTTCCCTAAGTCCTGGCCTATCAGTTTGGTAAGAGGCCCGGTACCTAGGCGAAAATCCATAGATATGCCTTCGTATCTCGTTTGTATGACGATCAGGGAGGACGAAGTTTTACCATCGATCAGGATGGTAGAGTTTTGAAGGTGCCACTGTTAGAGTGGGCTTACTAGTTTGCCGGCTAATTTTGGGCTTTAGTTTGAAAACTGGTTTTGAGGTTTTGCCTAATGGACTAGGCTTAGTTTGCCGGATGGACCGGACTTAAAGCATGCATAGTGCTGGATGAATCGGGCTTAACAGTTGATAAGGTGCCAAAAGGATCGAGCTTAATTGACGAAGACTAAGTTTGAGTGATTATGCCCTCATGCTTGTGACACAGTTGGATCAGAGTTCCACGGTGAGTTGTTGACCAAAGAGGTCGAGTCTTCCTTCAAATATAAGCTAAGGTAGGGCGCGATGACCCGTATTATAGTCTTATAATATTATTAAATGATAAATTCTTAATCAATCGCTAGATTTGATTAATAATGAATCACCTAACTAGTAACTTTGACCTAAAAAAGGTCAAAGTGTGGTCAAAAGTCAAAAGGATCGACTTTTGAGGGCCAAGTTGGGCTTTAAGCTCAACTATGGAGGATGAGCAAAGTTAGAATTTTTGGTTGTAGAATCGCAACGGTGAGAATGAGAGTTGTTGATGCTTGAGAAGCGCTCGATCAAGCAACAAGAGGTGTCTTGAAATGAGGGGGGAGTTTGCCTTTTATAGGCAAAGGGAATAGTTGAGCCAGCCTGCCACCCCATTATCGACGCTGAAGATCTGCTCTCCGGCCCTGGTGGAGGGTCCCGGTAGCAGCCTAATTGGCGCTGCTGCTAGGCTAGCCTGCCTCGATCCTGGCTAATTACCAGGATGCCCCTCTCCTTCGATTTCTTGGTTTTCAAGCTTTCGGGAGTCCATTCGAGGCCCAAATGACACCTAATTGAGCTGGCTCTCATCCCAGTTGAAACCATAACAGAATTTCTTAGAGTTTGATGCTAAAATCATAGTCAACAAAGGCACATATTGACTTATTTCATAAAATTACATATAGCAGAATTTGGAAATAAAATATTTAAATCATTTGGAAATATAAGCATAATATTTTTATTCTTATCTATATAAAACAAAAAAAACTTTTAGTAAAAATTTGTTAGATCTAAATTCAACTGGTGTCAATTTTTTTTAACTTTAACCTGAGTAAATAATTTTGTTCAGATTAATAATGATAAAACATGATAAGTATAAGCAAAATTATCAAATGTTAAAATATTTACATTACCTTAAATGTACTTGATCTCAAAATTCTTATTTAACATAAATGAATCATTTTTCTCCACAATAAATAATACAACAAATCCTTGTAAAAATATAATTATAAAAAATGTCTAAAATTTAAATAAACATCAAACCATTTGAATTTTTTTAAAAGAAATGATAGTTCCTCTGTAGAACCTCTAGTAATAGAGTTAAAATCCACGCTAACTATTTATCAAGTAATTAGAGGAGTAATACAAAGTTTAATTAAAATAATTAGATACTATTCCAAATTAAATATACATTCTCCCAAACTAAAATTTTTATTGTTACATGCCAAGTTCATAGTATTTCATATTTGAGCCAACTGAAACATCCTTCTCCTCTGATACAGGAATGCTGGATTACCTCAGTTCATACTATCTCCAACCTGCGAGTGAGAATAAAACTCAATGGTGCTTATTATATATATATTGATGGTGTCTGAAACATAGCACATAATATCATTTAAAACTCATAACTTATCTTTATAGTATATTATATCTTCGTTGCCTTAGAAATTTATAAATTTTATCTTTAAACATACTGTTCATTTTAAACCCAAAAACCACATCAACATACTATAAAATTTCATTTATTACCATAATCACGTATTCTTAAAATTAAGAACATATAATAAACTAAAATCATGTAACATAAGCTTATTAACTTAATTTCTTAAAAAAAGTATTTTTCTTAAGGGCTCGCATACACTAGAAAGAAATGAAGTAGATGAGATTTCAGAAGCTTATTCATAATGGTCTTAATTTGCCAACATAATCTTAGAGGCTTCCAACGCCAAACTTATACATATGGAGCACGTTTGCTCAAACATAAGACATCCACGTGTCTAGCAAATCATAATGGCATCAAATGTCAAGTATGTTCATCTTACAGAATAAATCAAATCATGCAACACATTCACACTAAGTATATTAGAGCCCAAAACTTATTTTTCTTTCTTTTAATTCATAACATTTCTCATCATATACTTTTGATACATTTGGTAAAGTAACCATACCTATTTGTATTATTTCTAGATTAAGACACATAGTCTCAATCTCTTGGTTCACATAATATGACACGAAAGCATGCACTTATCATTCATTTACATATTAATCACAATATTAACTTCAACAAATGAAGTGATATCAATAGAGCAATAACTATGTGTATCAATTGACGTGAGACTATAAATCATTTCATATATTAAGTGTAATTGAAAAACACATAAAGCAACAGTCCATTTTCCACAAAAACTCCTAAAAACATTCATTTACAATCACCCCTCATATAACAAATAAGAAGTGACAAACATTCTCCTTTCCATATAAATAGATTTTCAATATAACAATATGAATCATTTAAAAATCAGAACATCTTAATCATACCTCTCTTTTTAAAATCCATAAAACTTTTATTTTAATATTTTCTTTAAGAAAATGAATCACTTTATGAAAATATAAGTGAAATCAAATGCATTTTAACTTTAGTCAAAATAAGAAGTTAACAATGTACTAACCTGAATCGGAGGGCTCTCCCTAGCCTTTCTTCTCTATTAAAAGACTCTTAATCCATTTCAATTATTTATCTCAACATATGTTCAAATTATACAATGTATTTTTAGTGCCATGATTCCACTATTTATTGATATTTAAATTCTTATTATTCTTATTTTATAGTTCACATTCATTCTCTATTTCATTAAATGTTATACATTTAGATTCTTAACAGATCAATTAATTTAAACCTTCCATAAATTTATTTATCATTTAGAAATCTATATTTCTTTAGTACATAGTTAAATTTATTATTCACATTAATTATTAGTGAAATTATAAATTTTGCTTAATTTATTTACCATTTAGAAATCTATATTTCTTTAGTACATAGTTAAATTTATTATTCACATTAATTATTAGTGAAATTATAAATTTTGCTTCAATCCATTTTTATAAATAATATATTACTTTTCAAACCAATTTAGCAATCACACTTTTAAATTTCATTTAAAACAAGTACTTGTCTCATTTGCTAAAATCAAATGTATATACATATACATATATTTATTTAGATCATTTTTCTATTCTTGATTTTATCTAAGAAATTATATTTTATTTCTTAATTAAATTTGATATTTCGTTTTAAACACCATTAAAATTAATGTTTATTATTTATTAAAATCAAGTGTAGGTATATATTTACATTTATTTCGTTTAATAATTAAATATAATAAGATTTTACAATAAAAAATCAATAATTTTCTTTACATTGCCTTCCTTTAAAAATCATTTAAAATTATATTTTCAAATATTTTATTAAATTAAATCAATTACAAGTCAAATTTGCATTTACTTATCTCATTTATTTTTTCATCAATTTACTTTCCTATTTAATAACACAATTTGTTATTTTATATAATAATCTTAATTCTTTATTATTTCTTCCTTTCCTTTTTCAATCCAAAATTCAGCAACATTTATTAATAATTTGATCTATTTGAATTTCACATATCATCATAATTACCAACCCATTCATTGGGCATTTTATAATAATTTTTCATCCGTCACTTACAGTATTTCACAATTTAGCAATATTAATATTTATTCAAATTTTTTATTAACTCATTAATTAACATTAAATTGTCTTAATTTCAAATTAGTATAATTACAATTTCTTATTATTTTTAAATTGCTAAATCTCATAATTTGTCAATTTCATTAATAATTAATCACACTATCAATTCCAATAATTAACTTAAGCTTTAATCAAATTAATCTAATAATAATAATTTCTAACTTAAAAATTACACTTAATTTAATAGACTGAATCTTAAAATATACCGATCAATGTTCAAACTTCGGATTCGAGTTTAGTGCGCGAAATCCATGATTCTGCATCTTGGGGGTCTCAATAGAGTCTTGCCCACCGGTGACCAAATTGCTGCCAGTGTCGCCATCTATTGTGATTGGAAAATCCAAATAGTACAAAATTTTGCAAGGACACCATCACTCGACTCAAATCTCACCATAGGTTTCATTTCCAGTGTTAGTTTAGTGAGATCGGTCCTCTAACTAACAAGATGAAGCTTGACAGTCACCTCTCACCGCCATTCATGGTGGTTCTTTTAAACACCAATTAAATCTTGAATTTCTTGAGGGGAATTGCTCGTAGCACCATGGAGAGTTGATCTATGCTCTCCCATCGAATTGAGCTTGCCAAAAATGATGAGAAATCACCGGAGATCAGGAAGCCAAAGCTATCGAAGGAGATAGCATCAATTTACTCCACTAGAGGCCCCTTTCTGTGTGAGAGGAAGCTAAAAAAGGAACTAGCATTAAGGAAGGAGTCGACACCCACCTTGTTTTCCTTGAATGGTGGTTGGGTAAGAAATCGCGCAATGCGATAGGCAGTCAGAGAAGGTCGCGCGATAGAGAAGAAGGAGAAAGGATTTTTTTTTTTTATGGTTTGGTTCAATTCAAATTTTAAGCAAAAGGTTCTAGTTCAATTTAGAGAAAAATCTTAGGATTTTAGTGATTTGGAAATGGTTTTAATATGATCTTTGATTCCTTTCTCGATTTATGGTTGGTTTGATTTTACAAACCCCTTTGATTTGTTGAAATACCTGAAAATTTTAATTTCAAAAGAAAAATTATTTAAATTTTAATTCTAAAATTTAAGCCATGTAAAATTTAATCGGGCCCATAAACCCATTTGGTTTGCCGAAAATTGATCGAAAATTAAATTGATTTATTGAATCAGACCAAACCAGTTCAAATCGAACTAGAATGGTCTGGCACTCTCTAGAAGCCCTAGCAACAACCTTATTTTTCCTTTTTCTTTCTTTCCTCTCTCTCTTTGTGCCACCATCACCATGCTCAGCCTTTCTTCTTCTTTCTCTCTCTCTCCCTCACCGTTGTCTCCCTCTTTGCGCCATGCCAACAACTGCCACAGCTCAAGCGGGCCACCAGTCGCGCCGCCAGCCACAGTAGCCTCCTCCATCATCGCGTCGCGTCGCACCGCCTCAAGTTTAGTCGGTTCTTGGCGTCGCGCACCAGTAGTCGCTGCTCTCTCCTCCGTGCGACCACCAGCTGCTGCGAGTCATCGTCCAACGGGCTTCAGCACCGTCGTTCCCCTCCAAGCGACCTGTTCTAACCAGCTCCAACGGTTGTGACCCGATTTCAGCCACCGATCTCATGATTCAAGCTTCGATCTATAAATTTTGGGATTATTTTGTGTGATTGAAGGTATTGAAAATATCCCTAGAATTTTTAATTAATTCCTTCAATTTTGATTGTGTGAAAAATTGGTTTATTGTGGAAATTAATTTATTAATTGGGATATTGATTATACACTTGAATTAGTAGTTGATGAGTTAAAAATAAAATTATAGATTGGGAATAAAATTTATGGTAGAATATTTTTGTAATAAAATTAAGAAAAAAAATCCAATTAGTTGAATTATTGGAGATTGATAATTTATTTTATTAAGGTAGTGAATATTTGATTAGGTAGAAAGAATTTAATTAATAAAAATATTTTAGTTAATAATTAGTTTTAAAGAATTTAATGTTAGATATTAGAGCGTAAACATAAAAAAAGATATATATTCAAAGATCGATTAATATTGCGTTATGGATTTAATGGTGAAATTGTTGGTATATTGATTTGAATTAAGGCGTTAAACTGAATATTGAATAAAATGAAAAATATGTTATTAAAGGATTATTGTTAGTTACTTGATAAATAGAAATACAAATATATTTTTAAGGTTATTAGAATCAATAAACTAAGTAATTCGATATAGAAATGTGCTTTGTGGTTATTGAGGATCAATTGGAGTGAATAAAACAAATAGTTATCGAATGTTAAGAGACTGTGGTTAAATTGAATACGAAGAAGATTATTGGTTAAATTATATTGGTATTGAATCTAGATTATTTTAAAAACTATGATGAGAAATCGAATTAATTGATGTTTAGCAATTAAGTAGTGCTGAATCTAAATTGGACTTAGCAGAAATGATAGAATGTAGTTTGTAGAATTAATTTCCTACTTATTATTTCAAACTGAATAGTTATGTGATGAGTTCTTTTATATTTTTAAATTCTTAGATTGTCTAAGCTCGTCAACTGCCTCTCCAGACTAGAGTCGGAACTAGGATTTGAATGTCCTATAATCACTGTGAGTAATAATAAATGGGGCATGATATACATTTCATAACATCATGATTTTATTTCACCATAATTTTATTACATTATATCATTATACATTTTTGTATCAAATTACATTATATTATTATTTAATAATCGTATCATCATAATTTATAATATGCATATTAATTATTAATCTGATGATTGGCAAGTGGATGAATTATTGATTAAATGTGTTGTGATTTGGATTGCTTTGTTTGAGTAGAATTGGAATGAAGTGGGTCACCTTGGGTATGTGATTAATAATCGTAGGTTTTTGATACCGTTGGCTATGTATGGGGAGATTGACGCCCCCGTGTGCATATGATGATATATATTGATACGATATGAATAACCACAGGGTGGCCTCCTCATGGTATGAAAAGAAAATAGAGCACGAAAAAACAATGAGAGGGCTAGTTAAGGGATGATTAGACCGGTCAGCTAAGTATGGGGATCGGCTCCCTGGTGCACACGTATGAGAGGATGGGCCATGCGAGAAGACGGCTCATCGGGGGTTTTGGTGATGCCACAAACTAATTTCCACGTGATTGATTTATTGAAAATGAAATATTTGTGATTGCTGATTTGTGACATTTGCATGACTGATAGTGTAATCAATTTAGTGATTAGAGATGCATTTGCGTGATTGTCTAGTCATGCATTATTTATTATTATTCACTGAGTTTGGTGAAACTCACTCCTCCTCTGCATAAACTTTTTCCAAGAAATAGAGGTATTGTTGATCCATAAAGGCTTTGCTTTCTTCTTCCCAGAGATACAGTATTTAAAACCAGCTTAAAAACGTTAGTATCCGATTTGTGTGAGATGTTTGAGTATGCTAGTACTTTGGATAATAAATTGATATTTGAATATGTAAATATTATTATGCGCTGAAAAGTAACCTATGGAGTACTTTATGAGATTTGAAGAAATTATGACAGGAAAAGTTTGACCATATTATGACCGATGAATTTTTGCATATAATGTATTATAATTTAATGAGTATAAACTCGAGCTATGAATCAAATGTGATATTGAAGCTGGGCTAAGAATCTTACCGATTGATTGTTGGACCATATCATAATATGGGCTTACTGTTTTCAAAGTCAGATATTAATAGAGATAGATTTTTGATAGTTCAGGCTTACTACGAGCCTCAGGGGCCTTAAGCTTACATAGGTCCTAGTGCCGGTCCGGTCCATGATTTTGGATCATGACATTTGTCCTTTTGTTTATTCTCTTCCTTCTATTTCTTTTGGTTTCCTAACTAAATTCCTTTATTTATTTTCATACATTTGTTTTAAAATAGGAATAAAATAATACCAATAATACTAATTTGTATTTTAACAAATAAAGTGCTAATGATTAATAATAAACATCAATTAGACCATTTAAATATTCTGTAGATAGAGAAAATTCGAATGAAAACTATTTTATGAAATTTCTCACTTTGAGAATAATTGTTAATAAGTGCTTATTTTGGTAAATATATACTAAATATATTACAAGTTATATATCTTACTAAATAAATACCAATAATCACTATTGATTTCTCATTGAATAATTATTAAATATTCACTGGTTAGGCAAATAAAATCACAAAAAAATTAGAAAAATCATATTAAGATTATTTTATGAATTCTCTCGAATTTTCTAGAAATTGGGATGTTACAAAACCTTTTAAGGCGGTACTAAAATTGACTCGATGATGACATAATCTATAACGATAATATTTGAAAAATTATAATGAGAGTGCAACTAATTACTTATTTTCTCTAGGCCCAGGGCAATTTTCCTAGAATTCTAACAAGTAAGCAAGTTTTTCTTAATCTACTATAGAAGGTGAGTATGTTACAATAGTTTCTGCAGCAAACCAAGCAATTTGGATAAAAAAATTACTGATAATTGTGGGATTAGAACAATATGGTCCTACTATGATTTTCTAGGACAACAAATCAATAATTGCTATTGTACAAAATCTAGTCTAGTATGGAAGAACAAAACATATTCAAATCAAGTTTTATTTTTAGGGGACGTTGAAAAAAAAAAACAAGGATATCAAGTTGGCTTATCGCAAGTCAGAAGTTCAAAATGTTAACATCTTGTTAAGAGTTTTACCAAATGCCCAATTTGAAGAATTAAGAAGTTGATTAGAATTTGTAATTGTTAACATATAATAATATAATAAATAATATTAGGCTCTTAGATAAACTTTAACTAATAGTTAATTTAGGATTCATGATCCTTATCCTATACAGATTACTCGGACTCCATTATATATACCTCAAATTTACCCTAGAGATGGGCTAATACACAATTTATTACACCTCAAATTTTGAGAGATTAATAATTAGTGCCGTAAGCGTAGAACACATCTTCAGCTGTTCAACACTAAACAATCCCCATAGTTCTTTCTTCAATCCTTATGGCTGCCAATCCAACTGAGAACCCTATCACAGAAGGCCAAAGCAATGCCAACAGTGAGGCTAGCTAATAGTTTGCCTTCACTCTCCTATCTACTATCGATCCATAAGTTGTAGCTGCCCTTGCCAAAAGGCGTATTGGAGAACCCTCCACCTAATGGCGAACTGACTTTACCCTCCAAACTTGTGGACCCTCCTCACCAAGTGGGTAAAACACATCCACCTTCCCCCAAACACCAAAACCATTCAATATCTGACCGATACTAAGAGGCAAAATCAAAAGCAGATCTTAAGGGGACCAATCCCCATAATCAAGAGTCCAGTCATACCCAACCAATATTGGACGAGGCGAATCTTCGGGATGTCATCAAAGAGCTGGTTTGAGAATGTAGGGAAGGAAAGGAGACAGGAGACTATGGTTGTCAACAAGATTTGTCATTATCACCTAATACCTTAGCTGCAACTTTTTCTCCAAAATTCAAGCTCCCTACTTTCCAATCTTATGATGGGTGTACCGATCCAAGAAGTCACTTGGCAACCTTTCGAACTATGATGTATCTACAGACTAATTCGAAGGATCTAATGTGCAAATTTTTCCTAACTACGCTCAAAGGGACAGCATAGGAGTGGTATCAAACACTGAAAATGGGATCCATTCTCTCTTTCGCACAACTAGCCACAACATTTCAAGCCCACTCCATAACGTGTGTCCCATCTTGGAAAATTTCCTCCAATCTAGTAGACTTGAAGGGAGAAGAAGGAGAAACCCTAAGACAATATTTATCCAAATTTCAAAGGATGGCGATGCAGGTGAAAAACTTGAATGATGAGGTAGCTGTTAGCGTTATGGTAAAAAATTGCAAATACAGTAAGCTATTTGAGAGTTTGAGTATAGATCCTCCCCTGACTTTTGTCAAACTCATGGCATAGGCTCATAAATATATCAAGCTTGATGAAGCCTATGAGGCTCAATAGCGTAGATTGCCCAAAGAACAGAGGCACAGGCACAAAAGGCACTCGCCCCCGATAAGGAGGTGATGACCCTGCAGAAGATTGCCCATCCAACCCCCACATACTAGTTACTCTGTCCAAACTCCATACTCAAGAGACAATGATTCCCCAATAGATAAGGGGTTCACCACAATGAACAAGCCGCATTCAGAGATTTTACCATGGATCAGAGAGTAGGGCGGTCTCGAATCCAGTTCTACTATCCCAGGAAGATTAAGGAAGATGCCTCAAACCATCGAGATAAGAGCAAATATTATGAGTTACATAGGAATATGGGGCATGAGATTGAGGCCTGCTGGTAGTTGAAGAAGGAGATAGAGTGCCTTGTGCAAAGAGGCAAATTAAAGCAGTTTGGTAGGGAAGATTGGCAAGAAGGAGAACAAAAAGGCAAATTGAGTAGAGAGTGTCACACCTTGGGTACCATCCATACCATATTTGGTGGTTCTTCAAGGGTGACAGCAATTCAACGAGGAAGAGGAGAGCCAGGGAGATATATTCCATCCTCCCTAACAAAGACCAAACCCTAGACCACCCATATCATTCTTGGAGGCTAATGACGAGCATGTACATGCCCTGCATAGTGATGCCCTAGTAATCGAAGGAATCTTGAAGAATTTTTTAGTGAAAAGAATTCTAGTGGATGAAGGTAGTGCAGTCAACCTGATCACCATGGCCCAAAGCCTTGAAATTAGAGCAGGTGAGGATCAAACCAGTTCGAACTCCACTAGTTGGTCTAGTAGGAAAGCCCGTCCAAGTATCTAGAGCCATAGATGTAGCCCTAGAACTTATGACCGAAATATCATCAAGCAAATTGAAATTGGAGTTCATGGTGGTAGGTATTCACTTCCCTTATAATGCCATACTAGGCAAGCTAGCCTTATCCGAGCTAGAAGCTGCCACATGCATCAGGTACCTAATTATGAAATTTTACTCTGATAAGGGAAAAGTTATGGGCATGAAAGGAGATAAAAAATTAGCCAGTGAAGCATATGTGATACCATTGAAAAGTTTACCTCTCACCTTACCAATTATGTGGATGTTAGAGGAAGAACCACTTGTGGAGCCAACTGAGCATCCTCCTTTTGACATCCCTAGACAAAAAGAAGATTTGAGCCCAATACTAATGGGAGAGCTAATCACATAGGAATTAGAAAAGGAAAACATTTAATGCATGAAGCTGACCTACCAAGGGAAGTACAAGAAGACATTAAGGCAGTTTTGAAGAATCATGCCCACAGCTTCGCTTGGATTGCGGAGGACATAGTCGATATTGATCCTAATATCATACCCCATAAGCTCAACATTGACCCGAGCTTTACATCAGTTAAGTAAAAAAAGCGGGACCATGGTTCCGAAAGAGAGCAAATCATAGCTACCGAGGTTGATAAACTTTTGGAAGCAAGATTCATAAAAGAAGTAAACTATCTAGAATGGCTAATGAACGTAGTCTTGGTACCAAAATCCAATAAAAAGTAGAGGTTGTGCATTGATTTTATCGATCTAAACAAAGCATGGCTAAATGATCCCTACCCTCTACCTAATATTGACCAGTTGGTAGACTCAATAGCTGGATATGAAGGGTACAACTTTGTAGATGTAGTAGCTAAGTATCAACGGATAAGAATGAATGAATTGGATGAAAAGAAAACTAGTTTTATCGCCGATCGAGGCATCTATGCTATCATGTCATGCCTTTCGGATTAAAAAATATTGGGGCAACAAATCAAAGGCCAGTCAAAAGCATGTTCAAAGATCATATCATATGAATTGTGGAGGTTTATGTGGATGACATGATAGTGTAGAGTATTTGAGCTACTGATCATCCAAGGAACTTGCAAGAAGCATTTGTGATCTTGAACAAGTTTAGTATGAAGCTCAACCAAGACAAATGCGTGTTCGGGGTAAAAGCTGAAAAGTTTCTTGGCTTTATGATATCGCAAAGAGAGATAGAAGCAAACCCTGAGAAGATAAAGGCAATTCTAGAGATGCAGGCACCCACAAACATCCATGAGGTATAACAGTTGAATGGTCGAATTACTAAACCTTGACGCAACTGAAAGGTTTCAGATGGGACTATAAATGCCAGCTCGCCTTTGAACAGATTAAAGACTTCTTGTCCTCTACCCCCCTCCTAAGCAAACCTAAGAAGGATGAGCCTATGTACTTGTGTTTAATTGCTATCGAAAGCTCCATTGCCTTCGTGTTGATCAGGGAAGAAGAAGAAAAATAATACCCTATTTATCATGTAAGGTCCTTAGAGGCTTCGAACTACAATATCCAAAAGTTGAAAAGCTGGCATTCACCATCTTGACATCGGTGAACTGATTGCGCCACTACTTTTAATCCCACACTATAATTGTTTGAACTAACCACCCATTGAAAAAAATATTTCATTGAGCTGAGACCTTTGGAATGTTAATGGAATGGTCAATCAAGTAGGACGAATTCGATTATTAGATATGAACCCTGCACTGCAATGAAGGTATAAGTGCTTGTTGACTTTGTAACCAAATTTTCTAGCGAAGATAAAATGGGCAATCCAAGAGTCAAATTGCCAAGCCTCAACTGTAACATTTAGCAACTGCATGCGAATGGGGCCTTAGGAAGCTTGGGAGCAGCAGTGGGGGTAACCCTACAAGGACCAAGAAAGATTAAAGTACAGTATGTGGTGCATCTTGGCTTCTCCACAACAAATAATGGCACAGAGTATGAAGGCTTAATAACGGGACTTAAGTTGGCCTTTGAGGTATGAACTCCAATTCTCCATATTTTTCTAGACTCACAACTAGTAGTAAGTCAAATCATAGGGGCATTCACTACCAAGGAGCCGAACCTGGTCAAGTACCGAACTCTAGCTTTGTCCCTCCTACACAAGTTAGAAGAAGAAGGATGTACTTGGAAGATGACCCAGATAGATTGGACAAACAATAAAGAATAGCTAAAGCCACTGCATGAGGAGATGAGTTACCAAGAGGAATTATGGTAGAACACCAAACTTGTTTAAGCTTTGAGAAAAAAGAGATCCGGTGACTCAGACATAAAGTAGTTGGATGAGCCCAATCATTGAATTTTTGCAAAATGATGTCCGACCAAGCAATAAACATGAAGCAATCAAGCTCTACAGAGGAGCAACGATTAATAGGGAGCTGTATAGAAGGACGAAATCACATCCTTGGGGGTAGACGCTCAATTTTTGCCCCAAAAATAGACTCGATGATGATAGCCTTTACTGCTAAGAAGAGGTTGAAGCATCCAATGAACTTGATCTCAAAGCAATGATCCGAGTTTAGGAAATGCAACCTTTAGCACCTCTTTCACATTTTTGGCAAAATGGGACCCAAAAATGCATCTTTGGTTGGCCCAGGATGCGCCCCGGTGTCCTACGACACTCTGTGCATCACCCGAACCAATTTAATGAAAGTTAGGTTAGTTTGTTTGTGGGGCCCACAGTGGCCCTAGTGCGACCCCTTTGTGGTCCTTAAGGGGCCCATCACTGGTGATGAAATTTCTAATGAGTTCGGAATGTTCGATTGATCCGATTCTTGAACTAGTAATCCTAGGTTAAGAAATTGGATCCATTGATCTTTCAATTTTCATAGAAATGAAAATGTTAGTAAAAAGTTTTCATGTTTTTGGGGTTCGTGCTGAAATTGGATCCACAGTGGCCCATTTGCCTATAAATTCATCTCTAATTCTAGGGTTAAGGGGTTGGCATTTTGTTGAGTGGGCAAAATTTGTTTGAGAGAATTAAGAACAAAAAAACACCAAAAATATAAAATCAAACACAAAAATCAAATCAAACACACAATTTAAACTCCATTTCTTCACAAAAATCGTAAGAGTTTTCTTAGCTTGATTGTGTGAGAGGGTGTTTCTAGGATAGTCAATGAGTTATACACACACAAACACTTTCAGAAATGAAATCAACACACAAACTTGGATCATCTTCAAAGATCAAGTGTTCTTGAGGTGTTCTTCATCAAACTTCAAGCAAATCAACGGTTCTTCTTCAAAAAAAGGTAACTGAGAGTCTAAACTTCATCTCTTGTGTATTTATATTTCATTTTGGTGTTAAATCATTAGAAATTGAGTTATTTATGAGAGGTACCCACAAAAACTCAATTTCGCTAAAATCTACAGCTTTCTGGGCTGAATTGGGGTAAGCCACTTGCATTTGGCTCATGCCACTTGAGCCCAGAAATCTGCAGATTTTTGGTTTTTTGACTTTTTTAGATTTTCTGACGTTTATGAACTCCAATTACCTTGGTATGGGATGAAAGTCACTTTGAGTGTGTGAGAATATTTACTCAGAGGCCAAATAACATAAAAAAACATCAAATCTTGTCTAGATTCTGATATCAAAGTGGGTTAAGGCCTAAGGGTCGAACACTCATATTTGATCCGGATGAGTATGTTAAGGATTTTAATCTTGTTTCTTGCAAGGATTTGTGAATTTTGTTCATCTAACAAGATGAACATTGTGATCATGAGCTTGAAATAATATTGAAATTGTTATATTTTTATTTTTGTAATTATTTAATTATGCAAATTTAATTATTGTTCCTCAATATTTATGTTATTTGTTTAATCGACTAACATCACTAACATTTCTGACATTTACTTTCATTCTATCAGTTTATTATTCATTGTTTAATTTGAGTAATTTATTTTATTATTGGACTAATATTTGTGTTTTGATGATTTTTGATTAATATTTGCATAAATCATATTGTTTGAATGTTTGAATGTTTGAATATGATATAATTATTGTTGTAATATTCTGAGTTTAATGTTATTTTGTTCATATGGATTGTAATAATTTTATTTTTATTGATTTGTATTAATTAAAGAAATATTGGGAATATGTAATGGGATAAATGGGTTGAATGTACTTAATAGGAGAGGTTGTAAATCTTTTCTCCTCCCTCCTACTTTGTGGTTGTTTAATTTTCATGTTGGATGAATGTTTAGATGATCATAATTTGCTTGAATGACATTGTTTTCAAAATTGCATAAAATGATTTTACATCACAAATTAAATTAGTACTGCAATAAATAAAGAATGAATATTTGGACAACTAAGAGGCCGGTTTTAGATCGGACGAAATGGATGCCTAACACCTTCCCATCTGCATACCCAACTCCCGAATCCATTCTAGTTAAAACTGAATTAATTAGTTCTAAAGAATTAATTAATCCAAGATATTTTTCTCTAATTTAGCAAAATAGGGTGGCGACTCGAAACAATTTTCCAAACCTTACCAAAGTAAGGAAACCCTTTTTAAGGATTAAAACGGGATTAGCCGAAATAAATTTTATTGAATAAAATTATCCAAGGTCGTTTAATTCAGTTTACTTAAGTGACTCTTGAGAAAACCATGAGATGCGCGTAGAAGCCACATCTTCCTCAGCCTGGCGACTCTGCTGGGGATACTTAGAGAGTTAACTCCCATAGTTGTCCAAATATTCATATTTATTAATTGTGTTATTAATTTAAATTGCTTTTAAATTTTATGCACTTATAAATGTCATTCATGTATTTAATCTCTTCTCAATCCTCATTTCTACTCGACACCCTTCGGTGATATTAGGGGATGTGATCTCCTCAATCTATTCGACTATTGAGATCCGCCACTAATATACACCACCCATAAGTCAAGTACCATTTGGTATATCAAAAGAATTGGCACAATCTGTTATCACCTTTTACTTAGACTTAAAGTAAATGGGAGAAAACACTCAATTTTGGCTTATGGAACCCAAGACTATGCATACCCAGCCTAAGCACATATAGTAGACCATAGTTCTTTCCTTTTAGGAAATACTGTAATAATATTTGTTAAATACATTCATCAAATAAATGCAAGAGACGTCAGGTCCAAAATCCCAGATGGTCTATGGGCCTAACCCAAATGTCCTACATACAGAAAAGACTATAGACCATGAATCATGTGCGGGAGTTAGAAGGGTGGAGGTCATGCATTTCCTTACTCCTTTCCCCTTTGTTTGTATATACTTGCTATATGTGTATTGCGTTGCATTCATACATCACCTGACTTGTTTTCTTGCAGTCATATAGGTGTATTCTGTCATGCCTCCATTCTTTTGCTCAATGTATTAAAGAGAGAAACAGTGAAGAGAAATACTTGAATCAAAACGAATCAAGAATCGGGTGTCAACATATGAAGACCCTTTATTATAGATGTATTGGGTTTATAAAAAAGAGTATAAAAACCTTAGTAGCACCAAAGTTTGTCTATTGTAATAAAACACATTTTCGAGCTATATATGAAGTTTCCTGCATTGGATCAAAATTTTTTCCGAAAATCTCGAAAAATCTCGGGGTATGAATAGTGAAATTTGGAGTATTCTCAAAAGTTGACATTTTGAGCAATATATGAGGATATCTATTTAAGCCAAATATTTTCAATGTAAAAAAAAAAGAAAAGGACTATATTTTGAACACAGAAAAAAGAAACATTCCAAATATTTGGCTATAGGACATAAGTCCATTTTGATTCATGTAAATTCTCAAGAATCTTTCTCTAATTTATATTTTGAACAATCGCAACCGAATAACGATAGAATACAACATTAGCCACATCGATTAATACTGCATTGTGTGATCACTTTTTCGTGTGCCATTCCATAAGCATTCATGGATATATGCATCATGTCATGTGATTAACCTCCATTTTATGTAGATAAAATAATACCTCACCAAAAAGGGGCACCAAAGGCAGGTAGCTGGTTGAGGTCAGAATACCGTTTGATCAGCATTGAATAATCCTTTGATCCATCTGCTGCGATCGTTTCTAGTTCGTCGATCTCCCGCTTTAAGGTGTTCTCCTATTCAAACAGATCTGTCAATTCTAGATTCTATTCCTTTTTATGGCTGAATCTAGTATCCCCACTACAAAAGTGGAAAAGATGATTGAGAGAATAGTGGCAACTAACCTTGAAAAACTCACAAGGTCCGATAAGGGAAAAGAGAAGGTGATAATCGAAGATGCCGAAGAAGCCAACACTAAGCCCATGAAAGAAGAACAAGTTGATGAAACTTGGCAAGATGAGGAGCTTTTCATGAAGATATCTGCTAGTCATACTGAAACCAAGCCGGTTGTTCCAGAAAAATTCGAGAAGCTTGATAAGAAGCTTGAAAAACTGTATGCTTTCATGAGGTCTAGAGGCATGGATCAATACATGGATTTGGGTGATGATAAGGACGAAGAACTTGAACTAAGGTAGTCAGTCCCAGTTGCTTACAAGATGCCCGAAGTAGCAAAGTATGATGGGACTAGCAATCCAAAGATACATCTACAATACAAGTCAATCATGGAGTTGGTTGGGCTGCCATCAAAGGAAATTCTGAAGATGTTCCTGATGTCTCTAATAGGACCTACTCAACCTTGGTACTCAACCTTGGTACTACAACCTGGATAGGAAATTTAGAAGAGACTGGAGCGAGCTGACTAACATATTCCTCAAGGAGTATGCTTATAATCTTCAGATAGGTGTCAATCTGAGGAATCTGGAAGCAACTATACAGAAACATGATGAATCCTTCACAGATTACATGGCTAGATGGAGAGCCAAAGTCACTCAAATGAAGAACAGGCCAGACACTGAGGAGCAGATAAAGATTTTCATCAAAGGAACCTTGCCGATATTTTATAAAAAGATGTATTATATGCATCCATCCGAGTTCTCAGAAGTCTATGGAGTGGGAACTGTCATCGAAGACAAGATTAGAGAAGATGAAAGGTATAGGGACCGAGCTGGAAATTTTATTAAGTCCTGGTTCCAAGGATCTAGTCAATCAGCCAAAGCTCCAAATACCAACATGAATACAACAACTCCTGCCTTGGAGTTGAAAACCACTAATGTGTCATAACAGATAAATTTCAATCCCAATAGGAGGACCAATGCACCTCCTGGTCTTCGAAACATGCCACCTCCTAAAGACTTGTATATGATCGAATATGGAAAAACTTTCGCGAAAGTACTGACTGAATTTGAGGTAGAAGAAGAAGAAAAAAAGAAGAACAAGAAAAGGGACAAGCTACTAAGGTGCAAAAAGAGGAGGACGATAAAAAGAATGCAGTTACAGCAAGGAAGAAGAGAACCCTACTGAGTAGTAAGGACCTGCATATGGAAATGCTTTGAGGAAGCCAATGACCCTACTGACGTGTGTTCATGTTATTGAATCCATTTATGATGAACTGTTAAACATTGTGTAATGTAATGAAATTTAATTTTGCTTGCTTGTTTGATGTTTATCCTGATATTTGCATTCATCAAGTAGATAAGCACATGCACATATTTGGCATTAATTCATCATACATGCTTAGTTTTAATATAAATACAAAAGAAAATCCTAGGAATTTGTTAAGTGGGCCCAACTTAACTCTAGAGTTAGGCATGAAATTTTGAAGTCTACTCACAGACAAAGCAAAAGCTTCTGCATGAAGAAATGCCAAGGATAGACAGGTCAATAGCTGGGTATGCAATACCTCGCTATCCTGGGAAGCATGCTAATGTGATAAAAAGGATCAAGAACCAAACAAGCTAGAGCAGAAGTGGTAAACAGATTGCCGCTGGATTTCAAAAAGTTGTTCTTTATTTCGATCAGTTACCCAACTTCATTGCAAGTCCTCAAGAAAAATGGGTAGGGTAGATATGTGTGCAGATTACAGAAATCCAAATAAGGCATCAATGGCAGATGATCAACTGTGGTTCTTTAATGTTCAGCTGTAAATGACCAAAATAATACATCCTGAATTAGCTACTGGAGATGGCAAATGAGCCTTACAATGATTAACATTGCATTTCATAAGTCTTGCACAGGAAGCTGTACAAGAGAATGTCAAACGATGTATTGTTGAGAGATGTATCGATGAAGGAAGCTGAGAATATTTTGGAATTGATTCGAACAAAGATTTGAAGTGTCTGCACGAGCAAAGAAAACTTTGCGTCAGGATTCTTTTGGCTATTAATAAAGAAAGCTCATTTTTCCTTTATGGAAAAGTGGTGATGATAGGTGGTTTCCCAAGGTACGATGGGGACAAAATCCTTCGAAGAGTTTCAATGCCAAGCAGGCGACTGAGTTCCCTTTGCAAGTTTGAAATCCTTCATCATGTGGTGGTGAATAACACTGTTCAACTTCAATCAGGAGATAAAATGCCATTAGTGAAACATGGAGTTGAGTAGCAATAATCGACATTAAGTCATCTACAAGAGAGTGGGGCAGCATCAGAAATTTCAACAAAAAAATACAAAAAATAATAAAAAAGAAAAAAGAAAAAAAAATAAAAAAAGAAGAAGAAAATAAAAGAAAGAAAAGATTTTGACAAAAGCTGCTGAGAGTCCTTTTGTTTGAGCCATTAGACTGCTATATGAGTTAATATCCCACATCCAAATCTGCAAATGGAGCAACCCTTATTTACCAATACATGGGCTAAAAGACCGCAATACCAACTGCAGCAAAATTGCAATCCTTGTGCATAGTGATAGAATTTGAAATTTTGAAATGCCCATGGATAGATGAAGCATTATCAAAAGCTAACAAGCATTCCTAAATGGCAAAGACTTAATTTTCGATTCATGGACTGATTTTATAAGAGGAAGACTGCTAGAAACACTTCAACAAGAGAGTTAGAATGAAGCTATCAAAGTTAGGAAATCCGATTCTACAACAAATGTGGTCAAACACTTGCCACCTAAGGGGAGAAGTTTGAGCTCCAATTGGGAGAGCCCATTCTTGATTAAGAAGATCTTTTACAGAGGCACAGTGAAGTTATAGATATGGAAGGTGATGAGTTCATTAAATCGATCGGCGTGGGTAGGCCGAAGGAATTCTATGTGTAACTCAAAACAAAATGTTACGGTCAAGCCCATTAATAAATTCATCTTTTGTGTTCTTATTAACTTTAAAGCGTGTCATGCTGAGTTTGTGTCAATATGCAAATGTCATGAATTTACTTCGGTGAAATAAAATATGAAGAAATATATCAAGCATCTCAAATAATAAAATGATTCATTCATAAGTGCATACATTCATATAACTGCGCTTTTCTAGCACATTTCATCAAAAAAGAGAACAGGGGTATTTACATTCCAAATTATGATAGAAATCTTGTAGCCAGCAAATCAGCCAACTCTGAGTTTGCACCGACTCCAAAATAAACTGTAGCCAAGAATGTTACAAGTTAGAAGAAGTGGTATTGGGCACCTTAGAGATTGGTACAGTCGTGCGATTGGGCCAAGTGGAATGAAGTGAGACAGAAATTGTCGGGTGATAAGGCCACCTTCGAACTGCCTGTAATCAGGGACAGTTTAGCGATGACCATACTATCGTGCTACTCGGCTAGGATAGTAGGCCACGACCATGGTCAAGCCACACAGGGGCAAACAAGTCATATAGGAGAAGACAGTGACATGCTCTAGATGCCACCATGGATAGGTCCATCTAATTCCTTCAGCGGTGAGATCTTGGAGTATGATAGTGTAATCTTCTAGGGTCACTCCAGTCAAGCGGCGTTGACGACGGACATGGATCGTGGTCCATAATTGGGTATTAAATGGTCTGGTGGTGGAATCATCACTTGTAACTTCTCAAAAGCCCACAATTGCAGATGCACAAATCAAAAAAAGAAAAGACTCGTTAGGTCAAAAACCCTTGAGGGTAGCTTAAGCAAAAATTAGAGCATCAAAAGAAAAAGCTTGTTAAGTCAAAAACCCGCAAGGGCGGCTTAAGCAAAAATTAAAGCATAAAAGAAGAAGCTCGTTAAGTCAAAAACCCACGAGGGCGGCTTAGGCAAAAGTTAGAGCGTGCAAAACAAAAAAAATAATATAAGAAAAATGCATTTACCTATAGTAAAAGTGGGCTTCCCATCAGACCAATCACTGAAGTGGGATCTTGGACACGTTCCCCTAGCCAGGTGAGTGGTTCAGTAAGGACAAGAGGAAATGGCATAAAACGCCTAGCCATCTATTCAACTATAGGCACCAACCTAAAGCTATTGTATCCATGAACACCGCTAAGTAATAAGTATTGACTGAGAACACAGAAACATACAAGTGAATGCCAGAATGGGCTAGCACAATCCATGGTCATCGCATAGTCGACAAGGGGTCACAAGGGCACAACATTGACTCCGAGCTCATATGCAGGAAGTTCATAAGCCGAGAGGCTAAGAACAGTAGAGACTCGTGAAGCAAGGTCTATATTCAACTGGGGAAAAGCTGGGACCTCTCTAACTTCTAGCCATTTGCTTAAAATATTGCTGAATTCTTCAAATAGAGGACAAATCTCAAAGTCATTATGGCAAAAAAGATTTTTAGAGGATCAAAGTGGTTGATTAGCCATTATATCAATCCGGGTTAGATCTGAATGTTTCAATAATAACTCATGCCCTTGAATTCAAAAGGGGATAGCAGCTCCCAATCATCACGACTAAAACTTTGGAACAATGCTTCAAATGTAGGTTCCAGGGATTGATCCATGGAAAATGAAAGAGTAAGAAGTCTAGATTTTTCCCAATAAAGAAGGGATGTGAAGCACAATGAATATGTCATAGGTCTTTATAGCACAAGAATGAGAAGACAAGATGATGGTTGGCTGTCACTTCAGCTTTATTTGGTCGCCAATTTAGCCTTAATATTCTTCAAACAATACAATAAATAGCTGTAAAGATGCTAATGCAGTAATCTCAATCATGACATGAAAAGAACATGATCCTTTTACAAGGATATTCCCCAAACTCAGCTTACAGTATGAAAGCAAAAAGGGAAGACCGTGGCAATCAAGTTAAGGGACTTCAGACTCTATCTACTCGATGACTTTCTACCACCGGATTCTCTTGAGTCCTTACCGATGGTTTCCTCGGCCTCTTCAATCACCTGATGTTAGTACCTGACTCCTCGACCAATGCACCTACCTCATTACGCCCCTGCATCACGACCAACGGCAAGCTTCATGCTAGCTCTCTACACACATGCATAAGGATAGATAAATGCATTTCATGCATACATGACATATGCATTGCATATTCTTATATTGTTTATTCTTACAGCTGCATGCTCGACCAAGAGCCTCGACACACGTAGTTGAAGTTGTGTTGCTTTTTATAATTGGCCCTGTTCTCAAATTCCTTTACATGAGTAAAAGAAAGACAACAGGCATATGTCGCACTATAATTAGTCTCAAAGGATAAAGTGGGATTGAAGCTCGCCACAAGAAGCATTTTAGAATAACTGGGGATTAGGCCTAAGACAGGCAACAATCAAAGAATAAACCCGGGCAAAGCCCACAGAGAAGGTTATTGGAGTCATTATTATTAAGAGATTTCAAATCCCTAATGGTTGATATCTATATTTTGTTTTTGCTTTTCATGCCCATAGAGAAGGGTGAACCTTCTAAGGTTGATAAGGGCAAAGGGAAGGCATAATTGTGAAGTTTGGTTTGCTATTGTGCGGTTTTAGGTTAGTGCTCTACAAGTATATGTCTACCTTGATTTCTTTGAGTGATGTTTGTGCTCTACGATTATATGTTTAGTTTGATTTTAATTATTGGTGTTGTTGATCATGAACATTGCTATTTTTTCATTTATTAATTTTGAGAACTAATCTTTTTAAGTGTAGAAATTGAAAATTCTGTGTAAGTTGCTTGAATTGACAAACTTTGATGCTATGTGTGTTATTGGTTTGGTTTAGAACTCATTTTTGGACCCTTTATGTTTTTTATCTGTATTTGAGCTCTTCACAAAAGTTTTATCTCTACTTCTTATCTTTCGAAAATATCTTCTTGTGTCTAATTTGGATGCCTGTAGCTCGAGTTATGATCTAAATATCAGAACTAGATTCTGTCATGGCGTCAAGCCTATATATTCAGATTGATTGCTTATTTTGGCATCTAAGATGCTCATAATTTATCTAGTGTCCTTCATAAAAGTTGTAGATTTATTTGTTAGCTTTCCAATGCATCCTCTTATGTCAAATTTGGATAATCATAGCTCAATTTATGAATCAAATAGTAAAACTAGTTCTGGCACGCCCAGCTCATGCTGTGTATTGCTGAAATTGGCTTTCTAGCACGACCATGCCATGTAGCACGCCCATGCCATTCTTCCTACTAACTATAGGTATATATTATGACCCTTTTAGCATGGCCATGCCATCTAGCACGCCTAGCTCGTGCTCTCCACTGTCCCTTTCAATGTTATATTGTATTTTTGACCTTCTAATGTTTCCTAAACCCTCTAAATGCATACCTAATGTATCTTTGATGTGGTTTTCCTTAGAATCCTCTTTAAATGAGACTAAAGTATCATATGAACATCAACACCACAAGATATGAACTATGTTTAGTTGATCTTAATTGAGAACTATCACTTAATTATACTTATTATTATAACCTAAGAATTTAATGTAAGTTTGAATGTGAGAAATTGAGTTAACTTTTGTTTAGTATTAGACCATGAAAACAAATAGGGGATATTAGTTAGTTGATTATGATTTGATGAGTTATTTATCCTAATAATCTATTGAAGTTCAATGCTATGCATTATGTGATTACAAATTGGAATAAACTTAGCAAAGGTGAGATCTGATTGGTTCTTCATATGCCTTAGGCTAAACTTGATATGCAGAATTATACTTGCTTGTATAATAAATGGGTTATTAGAAAACACACTAAAACTCTACTATTATGATGTTGACTTGCTTAACTTATGGACTACCATGAAATAAGTGTGTGCTTATGACTTGATAATGCCAATTTGGAGTTATACTTTGGAAAACTAAGTGTTATACACCAGGTACGCTTATTACTTGACATCATGAATAACATTGGACTAAGATGTTTCTGCATTGTTGCGATCTCAATTTAATTGCTTAAGCAATATATGTTATGAATGTGAGATTAATAATACTTGTGAAAATGTATGAGCATAGATGTTTTGGATTTATAAGAAGCTTATGAGCTTCTATGATTAATGAGCAGATTGTAATCAGGTACGTCTACTTGTTATGTGTATTTGTAACAGTCTAATTTTTCGGTGTCGTAAATAGTGATTTATCGATCTGTGAATAGTATCATCGATCCGGAACTTGGTATTATTTCGGTTTGAAAAAATTACTGAGTGTCTAAAATGTTATTTAATATTTTTGGAGCATGTTTGCATGATTTAGATGGGTAGAGAATATTTTATGAATATTTTTGGAGAATTGCGGCAACTAACAAATATTATTTTTTATTGTGGTATATTAAGGAATAAATGGTGAATTGTTTTTGAGAAGTTAATTTAATTAATTTGTGGAATTAAATAATATTTAGAAATGAATTATTTGAGGAATATTTAGAGCCATTGGATGAGATTACCTAAGACTTGATCTTGGCCATTGATTTAGCATGAAAAGAGGAAGCAAAGTTTGACTTTGCTTCTTAAGTAATCTACACTTTCTCTTTCTTCTCTCCACCATCTCCATGCCACTTCTTCTTCTTCTTCTTCTTCTTCTTCCATCTTTCTTTCATTTTTATACCACAAATCACCACCAAATAACCCAATTAAATCATAGAATAGTGAATTACTCTTAAGAAATAAGTAGTAGAAGCTTGAATTTTGAGTTCCTAAGCTTTGGTTTTGGAGTTGCCATTAAAGGAGGTTAGTTGTAATTTTTGGATTTTGTAATTTATTAAGTAAAATTCTAGGATTAGCCATGAAATTAATGCATCAAGTCATGCTCCTTTCTTTTCTAGTGTTAATTTTTTATTTTAATGTTATCTTTCTCCTATTTGAAGAGGTTGGTGAACCCTCTCACAAAGGCAAGGAGAAGGTCCAAGGATAGAGTTTTTAAGCTTCTTAAAGCTTAATTAAGAGGTTAGTGCTGTTACACCTTCAATTCCTTTTCAATTTCTCTAAGTTGAAGTTTTTAGGTTTTGGTTGATTTTTGTGAATGTGTATGAATTGAGTTGAGGAATTGTTGCTTAATGGTTTTAATGTGATTTTCCATGACTTTTAAGCATGGAAGAATGATTAAAAGGGAAAGAAAACATTCCCTTCCCTTCTAACTAAGAGTGGCCGAACCACTCATAGTGAAGGATAGTTTGTGTCCTTTTGATTTTTGTGCTTATTTGGACTTGAGTGAGTTTTGAAATGTATTTTCTTATGTTTTATGAAATGAATTTGGAAAGATACCATTTCCTCCTTTGATTTTGAGGAATGGCTGAATCATGTCATGATGAAGGACATTTTGATTTCCTCAATTTTCAAGCTTGATTTTGATTTAAATGAGCTTATTAACAAGTGATTTGGTGATGGTTTAAATCTTTAGTTTGAATTTCAATGTTTAAGTATTTAGTGTGACTTAAAGAAGGTTTTGAAATGGCAAATTTGGGTTTTATGGTTAATGGCTTTAAGAAATGAATTTAATGAATTTGAGAGGTGGTTTTAAGTTGACAATTAGTACATTTAATGAAGGCTTTATGAAAGAAAGGACTTTGCTTGAAACATGATTTGATTTAGATGGATGTTATAAGTTGTAAATTAAGTGATTTTGAAATAATAAGTGTTAATCATAAAATATTTTTGAGTAAGGAGTGGTGAATGAGAAATAAGACTTATTGTGGGAAAATGCATTTATTTAGGCTCTACAATACATGATTGACGTGTGGTATGATGAGATGTATTGCGATATGTGAGCATGCTCGGGTTATCAGCCCGTTTTATTATGTGGAGCTATGATCATATGCTAGGGTTATCAATCCTTATGAATAAGCGGACGTGCTTATTATGAGATCGGGGTGGCGCTTCCACAAGCCACGGTGGCGCTTTCACAAACCACGATTATGAGATGGGGGTGGCGCTTCCACAGGCCACAATTATATGATGGGGTGGCACTTCCACAGGCCACGATTATGTGATGGGGGTGGCGCTTTCACAGGCCACGATCGGATCTAGTTACATTCTTTCTGTTTAGTATGAGCCTTTATTAAGAATGAAATTTTATTAAATTATAAAAAATGAAGACTCATGTGTATTATAATCTTTTTTCTTTTTCTTTTATGGTTTTCATGGTGTTCAAATTTAATTGATATGATTTTGATATTGAATTTATATGTATTTAAGTACTTTAAAGTATTTTCGAGACTTACTATTGGGCTATGTTTTGCTATTTTAAATTTTTGATTATTTAGCACCACTGGGTCTTCCACTCAGCGTGTTGATTTTTATCACGCAGAGGTTAAGAGCGGAGGACACCTTTCGGGACCAAAAGAGAGCATCAGAGTAGATACCTCATTTTGGGTAGAATATTTTTTGTATGGTGATTTTGGCATGTATGTAAATATTGTAAATGGTTAAGGTTGTATATATTAAGTTTATTATTAATTAAGAGTTGTGATTAATTAAGTAATGACTTTTTATTATATTTTGGTGTATGAATATCAATAATTACTCCTTGAATGAATGATTATAACATTGATGATGGTATCTAAATGTAATGGACGAATATTTAGAAGTGCTTACTAATGATTTGAGTTGAATTGAAGTTTTGGGGTTTGGAGAAGTTATATTGGAAGTGTGTACATTTTCCTCGTGTGGCAAGTAAATTTTTAGGGGAAACTCTTGCGAAATTTTCGCAGGAATTTCCTTAAACTTTATTTTTTTTTAAATTTTTAATTACTTGCCTCCTTATGAAAATCTAACCACTTCTAATATGTGATCTAGAGTTAGTAAGTGAGATAAGGCGATGCTTCAGCATCGAATGTGGCATCCGCCGTCTAGGTCTCTGGGATTGCGCGGCGGGTGTTACAGTATTGCTTGACATTTTGGTTATGGATGTTAATTGGAAGTTGATTTAAACTGGATTGACCTAAAAATAATTAATGGGCTCTTACTGTGGTCTTGGTTGAATAGTTGCTAGAATATGATTATCTGTTTCTGAAAATAAGACATGCTATGAATTTCGATTTGAATTGTGCTATGATCATATGCCAGACACGTGGGTGTCTTTAGGATGAGTGGATGCACTCTACTGACTCTGTATCTAAAAGACTTTATAAGTCTACTGTTAAAAGGCTAACTAGCCAGTATTAGTCTGACGGTTATCAGACACCATACTGTTACTTATTCTACTTATGTTTTATTTGAGTCATTGTTAAGGCCTAAATATCTGGACTAATGAATATGATGTGGTTAGCACAACTGTAATGGTTAATTACTTGTAATTCAAGTTACCTACAAACTATTCGTATATGATTACTTGTTGTGCAAGTTATTTACAGGATTATTAATATGATTATCTATTATGCAAGATATCGTCATAAAAATGTAACATGTATGTTTATACTGTGGATAGATTCTTAGATAAAGCGATAGGTTTTTCTATTGTACGATCTTTACTGTGAGGATATTATGTGAATACTTGAGTTACCTTCATGAACTAAATGTTATTACATGTGTGAATTAACACTGTTATGTGATTATTTAATTGCAAGCAACGTGGAAATACTTATACATGAATTGCTGGAGAGACAAGTTATTATTTATACATAGTGATTGAAGTGGGTTCTTGAGATGCAAACTTGGATGTGTTTATACTATAAGTGTTTGGATAGAGATATATATGGGAATGGTACATGACATTTCGATATTGTGTATGGTTTCAATGGACCATCCTTTTATGCTGTGTGAATGCATATATATTGTTGATACCATTGACTTTTATACTCAGCGCGATATTTTTAACTCGTGTAGGTTGAAGTTTGTTCGCTATGGATCTCGAGTACCTGTGTCCAGAGAGAAGATCTTCTACCTCCACACTAAAGTGTGAGTCTAAACTATAGACTCATGGCATGTGTTAGGTTTGGAATAAAGAGGGTATTGCTTTGTTATGTGGGGCTTGGAACTTATTTATTTCAGTACATTTAATTTATTTCTCGAACTCTGTAATGATTTTGATTTATTCTACATAGACTTGGACTCTCACTTTGAGATTAAACTTTTGACATTTTTGGAGTTATAAATGTTGGATTTGAGAATGATTTCTTTTGAGAATTCATTTTATTGTAATGGAACATTAAATGTTATAAAGGGTTTTGAGAATTTCGTTGTTACTTTGAAATGTTTATTAATAGGCAACCGTTTCTTAAATGGTATTTTCAAAGGACATTCTTGTTGTTTTCTCTAGGAATTTCCTAAACTATTATAGAACTGTTTGATGGGTTACCACTATTGCTTTGAAAGATTTAAATTTTCCTGACTTATATATTTTAACTGTTTAAAGCAAGTTATGGGTTACCAGACTTCGCTGTTTGTTTTTTTTTTCAAACAATAAATACTAGATTTGCACTAACAAGCAAGCCGGCACGTGCCTCTAGCACAGAATGTGACATCTCTTGTCTGGTCTTGCGGGGTCGGAAAGGGGGTGTTACAGTAAGTCCCATGAGGCTAGTCATTTTAGCAGTCTCAAAGAAGCGCATCGTAAGTCCCATGAGGTCGGTCATTCCAACAATCTCAAAGAGGCACACTGTAAGTCCTCATGAGGCCAGTCATTTTAGCAGTCTTAAAGAGGCGCACCGTAAGTCCCTATGAGGCCAGTCATTTCAGCAGTCTCAAAGAGGCGCACCGTAAGTTCCCTTGGGCTAGTCAATTAAATCAATCAAGTCATCTCAAAGAGATCCACCATAAGTCCCCTTGGGATGGTTAATTAAATCAATCAATTCGTCTCAAAGCGACGCACTGTAAGTCCCCCTGGGCTGGTTAAATAAATTAATCAAGTCGTCTCAAAGAGATGCATCGTAAGTCCTCTTGGCCTGGACAAATTAAATCAATCAAGTTGTCTAACTGACGCACCTCACACAGCGAGGATTATCAACCAAGTCGTCTAAATGTGTGAGGATTTTCAACTCAAGTTGTCTAACTGACGCACCTCGCACAATAAGGATTTTTAACTCAAGTCATTTGACAGACGCACCTCGCACAACGATGATTTTCAAATCAAGTCGTCTAACTGATGCGCCTTGCATAGCGAGAATCTTCAAATCAAGTCATCCCGCGTGGCGTGCCATAAGTCCCCCTAGGCTGGTCAAATTAATTTTCAACCAAGTCATCTAACTAACGCACCTAGCACAGCGAGGATTTTCAACTCAAGTCGTTTAACTGATGCACCTTGCATAGCAATGATTTTTCAAATCAAGTCATCTAGCTGACGCACCTCGCACAACAAGGATTCTCAAACCAAGTCATCGAAATGTGGCCCACCGTCCAAAAGGGACAACCTCCCCATGGAGAGCATTTTAAAATTTTATGTCGTCGTTTGGCGCATTGCATCGTCCAAAAGGGACAACCTCCCTAAGGGGAGCATTTCAAAACTTTACGCCGCCGTTTGGTGCATTGCACCGTCTAAAAGGACAACCTCCCCACAGAGAGCATTCTAGAATTTACACCACTGTTTGGTGCACCACACTTTATTTAGGCCATCATTTGACACAAATTATTTAGTTTTGTGTTTTAGGATTACGATGTTTAAGCCATCTAATCATGGTGCATCAAGTCGACATTCGGAGTGAAATTACTCCAAATCCCTAGCAAAGCTGACACCTTCCAAATCATACAAGCCTTCCAAAGGATGTGAACTAGGTAAGTATTTTACCACTTATGCATCATCTACTTTACATTTTGATAAAATCTTGCGTAAGAAGCAAAATATTATCAAAGTGGGGGCAAACTGTAGATGCTCAATTTTTGCCCCAAAATAGACTCGATGATTATAGCCTTTACTACTAAGAAGAGGTTGAAGCATCCAAGGAACTTGATCTCGACGTAATGATTCGAGTTTAGGAAATGCAACACTTAGCACCTCTTTCTCTTTGTTGGCAAAACGGGACCCAAAAGTGCATCTCTGCTTTGCCTAGGATGCGCCCCGGTGTCCTACAACTCTCTGTGCATCACCCAAACCAATTTCATGAAAGTCAGGTCAGTTTGCTGGTGGGGCCCATAGTGGCACTAGTGGAGCCCATTATTGGTCCTTGAGGGGCCCATCAGTGGTGATGACATTTCTGGTGGTAGAACGAGTTCGGAACATCCGACTGATCTGATTCTTGAACTAGTAATCCTAAGTTAAGAAATTGGATCCATTGGATCATTTTCACATTTTCAGGGTTCGTGCCGAAATAGGGTCCAAAAACAAATTCCGAGTGCATACGGGATAAATTTTCATGACTTATATCGATACACGTACCATATGAATCGATTTGGTGAAAAATCAAAAATCGAGTTGTTTATGGGGCCCACATGCCACATAGGCAGTGAATAGTGCTAGAACACCCATTTGCCTATAAATTCATCTCTAATTCTAGGGTTGAGGGGTTGACATTTTGTTGAGTGAGCAAAATTTGTTTGAGAAAATTAAGAAAAGAAAAACACCAAAAATATAAAATCAAACACAGAAATCAAATCAAATACACAATTTAAACTCCATTTCTTCACAAAAATCTTAAGGGTTCTCTTAGCTTGATTTGTGAGAGAGTGTTTCTAGGATAGTCAGTAAGTTATACGCACACAAACACTTCCAGAAACGAAATCAACCCACAAACTTAGATCATCTTCACAGATCAAGTGTTCGTGAGGTGTTCTTCATCAAACTTCAAGCAAATCAATGGTTCTTCTTGAAAACAAGGTAACTGAGAGTCTAAACTTCATCTCTTGTGAATTTATATTTCATTTTGGTGTTTAATCATCAGAAATTGAGTTATTTGTGAGAGGAACCCATAAAAACTTAATTTCGCTGAAATCTGCAGCTTTCTAGGCTGAATTGGGCGCAAGCCACTGGTAGGTGGCACAAGCCCCATGTAAGTGGCTCACGCCACTTGCATCTAGCTCACGTTAATTCAGCCCAGAAATCTGCAAATTTCTAGTTTTTTGACTTCTTTGGATTTTTTGACGTTTATGAACTCCAATTACCTTAGTATGGGACAAAAGTCACTTCCAGTGGTGTTAGAACATTAACTCAGAAGCCAAATAACATAAAAAAAAAATCAAGTCAAGCCTAGATTCTGAGATCAAAGTGGGTTAATGCTTAAGGGTCGAAAACCCATATTTGATCCAGATGAATACATTAACGATTTTAATCTTATTTATTGCAAGGATTTGTGAATTTTGTTCATCGAACAAGATGGACATTGTGATCATGAGCTTGAAACAATATTAAAATTGTTATATTTTTATTTTTACAATTATTTAATTATGCACATTTAATTATTGTTCTTCAATATTTATGTTGTTTATTTAATTTGCTAACATCACTAATATTTATGACATTTACTTTCATTCTGTTAGTTTATTATTTATTGTTTAATTTGAGTAATTTATTTTGTTATTGGACTAATGTTTGTGTTTTGATGATTTTTTATTAATATTTGCATAAATCATATTGTTATTGAATGTTTGAATATGATATAATTGTTGAAATTTTCATTGTAATATTCTGAGTTTAATGTTGTTTTGTTCATATGGATTGTAATAATTTTATTTATATTGATTTGTATTAATTACAGAAATATTGGAAATATATAATGGGATAAATGGATAGAATGTACTTAATAGGAGAGGTAAATCTTTTCTCCTTCCTTCTTCTTTGTGGTTGTTTAATTTTTATGTTGGATGAATGTTTAGATGATAATAATTTGCTTGAATGACATTCTTTCAAAATTGCATAAAATAATTTTACATCACAAATTAAATTAATATCGTAATCAATAAATAATGAATATTCAGACAACTAGGAGGCTAGTTTTAGATCGGGCGGAATGGATGCCTAACACCTTTCCATTTTCATACGCAACTCCCGAATCCATTTTGGTTAAAACCAGATTAATTAGTTCTAAAGAATTAATTAATGCGAGATATTTTTCCCTAATTTTGCAAAATTGGGTGACAACTCGAAATAATGTTCAAAACCTTACCAAAGTAAGGAAACCTTTTCTGAGGATTAAAATGGGATTGGCTGAAATAAATTTTATTGAATAAAATTATCCATGCCCGTTTAATTCAATTTACTTGAGTGACTTTTGAGAAAACCATGAGACGCGCACGGAAGCTTTGTCGTCCTCACTGGCAAAATGTGTAACAGAAGAGGAACATGATTACATTATAAGGGAGACTCATGAAGGGGTTTGCTGGGTCCATGAAGGCTCAAATAAGATCTTAGAAAAATATTACTATTAGGATACATTGGCTAACGATGAGGAAAGACATTCGCCATTATTTTTGCCATTGCAGCACATGCCAAAACTATAATCGTGTGCCTATAAAACTTTCTATAGTACCACAATCTTTAAGTTCATCTTGGCCTTTTGCCCAGTGCGGGATAGATATTCTGGACCTTTTCTAATAACTGCAGGATAGAGGAAGTTTGTAGTGTTGCAATTGATCACTTCTCCAAATGTGTAGAAGCCGAAGCTTTGAGTACCATTACCCCAGCTCGAATTATCAGCTTCTTAAAAAATAATGTGATATTCAGGCATGGCATTCCCATAGAATGGTCTCTAATAATGGAAATTAATTTGATTCAAGAGCCTTCAAGTCCTTTTGCGAAGAATGGCACATCAGACTGCACTTCACACTAGTGGCTTATCCATAGACTAATGGCCTTACTAAAGTCACTAATAGAACCATCTTGCAGGGGTTAAAGAAGAGATTGGATGGAGAACAGGCTAACTGGGTAGACGATCTAAATAGTGTATTATGAGCTTACAAGACATTACCCCAGCAAGCAATAGGCAAATACCTTTCTCTTTAGTATATGGAATTGAAGCAGTGATACCAGTAGAGATAAGCTAACTTAGCAGGAGAACGAGAGACTATGAAGAGCTCAGAGGTAACGAAAGCCTTAAAATTAACTTAGACTTTATAGAGGAACTTATAGAGGATGTTGCAATTCAAACCAAGGCATGCAAGAAAAGAGTAAGGAGGTACTTCAACAGACAAGTCCAAGCCAAACAATTTAAAGAAGGAGACAAGGTCTGGAGAAAGGCAGAAATCACTAAAGGATCAGTAGGCATAGAAAAGTTGGGACAAAACTAGGAGGGGCCTTATGAAATATTGAAGCAGCTAGGTCCAAGCACGTACAAGCTGAGAAAGATTGAAAGAGCCGAACTACCTAGGACTTGGAATGTTGACAACCTCAAGAAAGCATATTGTATCACTTCATTTACTAATGTGGAAAGAAAATTTTATATTTGAATAATAACAAGACCTCAAGATTTTTCACTTAATATTTCATGCCCTCTAAAGACAGAAAATGACATGATACATTAAGTATTTCCTAAACGTCCTTACATGAAAATCATTTCCCCTTATGCAACTCAAACATTCTCCTAAGTACGTCAAGTGGCCAAACAACCTTGCTCACCAAGAATCCATAGTTTGGACATTCTCTAAGTGGCCTAGGCGACCTAATTTACTAAGTCCATAGTTCAGACATTCTCCTAGAAGCCAAAGTGGCCAATTCGGAAAGCCCATGATTCAGACATTCTCCTAGAGGCCATAGCAGTACAGCTCACTGAGAGTCCATAGTTCGGACATTCTCCAAGCCAATTCGCTAAGTCCATAGTGCGAGCATTCTCTAAGTGGTCTAGGTGGCCAAATTCACTAAGTCCATGGTTTGGACATTCTCCTAGAGGCTAAAGCATCCCATCTCGCCAAGAGTCCTTAGTTCAAACATTCTCCAAGTGGCCTAAGCAGCCCAATTTGCTAAGTCCATGGTTCGAACGTTCTGCCAGAGGCCAAACGTACCTAGTTTGCCAAAATTTAAATATATATCAAGTTTGAAAAATTTATAAGTTCTTATTTAGGACATATCTAGATCACCAAAGTGGTTTAAGTAGCCTACAGTTCAGATACATATGGAAAAAAGAAACCAAGCATAAACTAGTAAATAAAAATGCTAAGTAAATGAGTCACAAAGGAAGTATAGCACTTAACCAAGTAACTTCTTCATTTCATTTAGAAAAAATATATTACATCAATAATTACAAAAAAGCTCTTATAATAAATTAGATACAAAAAACCTAAGTAGTTAGATCCACTTCTGGGGGGGGGGGGGGGGAGGGGGGTGAACTATCCCTTGAAGAGCTTGATTGGGAACCCATCACCCTCTGCTCCCTCTTCGCCTTCCTCCTCTTCCTCTTCATTAGCTCCTTCTGGATAAACCTCGTTTACCCAACCCCAGTTAATGCATGACTCCTTTTCCTTAATTTTGGCTAAGATATTTGACTGAAGGCTTAGGCAAGCTCTAGCCAAATCTTCCTCCTGAGACTTCTCTTGTCTCCTTAGCTCTTGTAGCTCGGCCTCCATCTCCTTCATTCATTTCTCAAGCTCCTACACCTGGACCTCCATTTCTTTATTTTTGTTTAAGAGTTCCCAGTTCTCCTCTTTTAGCTTATCCAGGTCTATGTCCCGCACGATAAGCTTGACCTTATGATGAGCCTCTTGCTCCCTCTTAGTGGTCCCAACATCTTTTAAGGCGATCTCCATCTCATTCTTTTTAGCTCCCATTTCTGTAAAAGTAGATCTAACCTCGTTAGCTTGACATACTGAAGATTATTGGCATTCTCCACTTGAAATAAACATTGGTTGAAGAAATCCTTTATTGCCAAATCATCCATATGCATGAAACACCAAGCATCGGTAGGAAATAAGCAAGCGCGAGACAATTTTTGACTGGGCCCATCATCTTGGACACTGTAGTTTGCCCTATATCTCAAAAAGATATATGATCGAATATCTGCAGCTTTAGTAGGAGGAGGAGGAGGATCTGGAATTGGGTTAGGAGCATATGCAGAATCAGGCACTTCCTTTGCCCTCTTTCTCGAAAGCTCGGTAAGGGGACTTAGAGCAAGAGGCTCAACAGATGACTCAACACTAGCTTGCTGAGTCTCTGATATTGCTAGCGGCACCTCTTTTGAGCTCTCTGTGGTTGCTTTCCTATTCATAACATCGGCGATCTTGCTCAACTTGGAACCCTTACTTTTCTTAGGAGCCATATTTGCACCAAAATAAGAAAGAAAAAAAATTAAAAGATGTTAGCTTAAACAATAGAAAATGAAGTAACCACAGGACAAAAAATACCATGATCAGAGGGGTTAGGTTCGATGGGTCCACTAGGCGAGCGGATGGGATAGCCTTCAGCTATCACTTGTTTTAGGTCCACACAACCAAGCCCTTGGCCTTTATCAACTGAACAACACCTCAATCATAAGGGATGAGCAACTCTAGAAGAAAGCAATGTGGATCCAAAGACCAGCAGTTCGGAATACCAAACGCCCCAAGGAACTTAATTATAAAATACTTAGACTTCCAATTCTTTAACGATGAAATTTTAGAATTCTTAGCAAAGATATTGCAGTTGGTCTTTTCCTGGAGGTAGTAATGATCTACATTAGGGTGAATGAAGAAGTGGTATAAATCCCAAACTATCCTAGCCAATAAATTACTCTCATCCTTGCAAGCTAGTGCAATTATACCATAAAGGAACCTTAAGCTGTTGGGATGTAACTGATTGATGGTAATTTGATAGCCATTGAAAAATGATTTCAGAGTTTCAGAAAGGGGAAGCTAAACCCCTAATCAAAAACTTTCCTCATACATCATTTTTGAATCCTCGTCTAAAGTAGAGTTCACCCTCATGTCTTCAGAATGTCTGATCAACTTATATTCTGGCAAAAGGTTATAAGTGTACTATATGTCCAATAGCTCGCCCTCATCGATGTCAAAAGGCACATCGACAATCCAAACATTTTCTCCTCCCTTTCACCTTGCCCACCTTTGAATCTACTTCCTCGGTATTCTCATTGCCAAACTGCTCATGTAATGTTTGGACATCCTCATCGCTAGAAGAACCCATGACCTCAACTGAAAAAGAAAAAGTAAAGGAAAAAAGACTTTTAGAGAGAGAAAGTGTATAGAGAGAAGCTCTGGAGTTCAAGATCTTCAGATGCACCAAATGAATAAGAAAATGACCCTTATATAGGTCAAGTGAGGCATGTGAAGAGTCATCCCATTTAATAAGGCGAATCCTCAAACACCCCGGGCCAGACCAATGCCTCGAATTTCGCAAACATCAATTGCCAAAATAAAACTTGTAGCATCATTATGAATCATTACTCGGACTCCATTATATATACCTCAAATTTATTTTAGAGATGGACCAATAAACAATTTATTACACCTCAAATTCTATGAGATTAATAGCAATAAAAGTCTCAACGAGGAGTTTTAGAGTTTAGTAAGACTTTTTTTCTAAAAGATTAATGAAAGAAAAGAGTCAAGAATCCAAAGAGTTTTACTTAAGAAAAAGTATTTTATTAATTTACTCACTTATTGTCTTTTTAATTCAAGAATTTGTAAAGGTGATTTGGACTTCTGTATATGTGCTAAGTTTATGTGTTTCGTAATATAGCATGAGATTCCAAAATTCCTTCTATTCTTGCTTTCAGTTTCTCTCAAGTTTATTGTTTATACATTTTTGTTTCCCAATTTTAACAAATATATTTGATATAATATTGATATTGATTTGGCTTCTCATTAATTTAGTCTCTAGCTGAATCCCATTGAGCATTCAATTAAAAAGTGTCTAATTTTGACTAAAATGAAATATAAAATATAATATCAAAGTTAAAACATGAAGGGAAAAAAATGGTAAAAGTACTTTGATATTACTGCTCGAGTGTTCCAACAATTATATATATATATTGTTAATATAAAATAATATTTTATTATACAGATAGCCCTAAGTAGGAATTAAATCAGAATTCAAAATCCTAACCCAGTACGGATTGTTCGGACTCTAATATATATACTCAAATTTTACCCTAAAGGAGGGTTAATCACAATCAATCTCTCCCAAAAATTCTAAGAGTTTAACAATTGGTGCGGTGAGTGTGGAACACACCTTCAACCTCTTCCAAACCCTAGCCCTAGCCAATCTACAGCTCTCCATTCATCATGGTCGCCAGCCCAACTGAAAACCCTACCATGGAAAACTTAACTAATGAACATGGCGAACCTAGTCATCCAATCACCTTTACTCTCCCACCTATAATCGATCCCCAAGTAGCGACTGCTTTGGCCCAAGCTTTCTCTCAATTTACCACTGTCCTAAAAAATATCCTTGGGAGCTCAACACCCGGTGGTGATCCCATCATGCCCCCTAAACCCATAGATCCGCTCGTTCATGAAGGAAAGGTTCATCCACCTTCTCCCAGACATCCAACTCACTCTCTCTTCGAGCGATACCAAGGAGCTAAATCAAAACCTACTCATACCCATGGTCAAGAGGTTAAGCACACTCAAATTTTGGATGAGGCGAACGTCAGAGATGTAGTTAAGGAGATAGTGCGGGAGTGTAAAGAATCAAAAGAGAATGGAGATTATGGCCTCTGCCAAGACTCACCCTTATCTCCCACCATACTAGCCAAAGCTTTCCCACCCAAGTTCAAACTTCCTACCTTTCAATCTTATGATGGTTATACTGATCCTAGGAGTCACTTGGCCACCTTTCGAACCATCATGTACTTGCAAACTAACTCAGAAGATTTGATGTGCGAAGTCTTTTCGATCACCCTCAAAGGTGCTGCATAAGAATGGTACCAAACACTCAAAACTGGGTCTATCCATTCTTTTTCACAGTTAGCCGCAGCATTCCAAGCTTGGTTCATAACCTGCATTCCATCTAAACAAATTTCATTTGACCTGGTGGACCTAAAAAGAGAAGAGGGAGAAACCTTGTGCCAATATATGGCTAGGTTCCAAAGGATAGCCATGCAAGTGGAGAACCTAAACGATGAGGTGGTGGTTAGTGCAATGGCTAAGAATCACAAATACAATAAGTTATTTGAAAGTTTGAACATTGACCCACCTGCAACTTTTGCCGAGCTCATGGCGAGAGCTCACAAATACACCAAACTGGATGAAGCTTGTGAGATCTAGCAACAGCACAAGCCAACTAGGGACGAAAGACATAAAACAAGAAGGCATTCGCCCATTGGAAGCAGACGCTCGTCTAGGAGGAGGTCGCCCATCTAACCTCTTAGAGTTAGCTACTCTGTTCAAACCCTATACTCTAGAGGTGATGCGTTTTCAAAGGATACCGAGTTCACTCTAATAAACAAACCATGATCGAAAATTTTAGTGTGGATCAAAGAACAGGGCGATCAGATCCCATGCTTTTATCCTAAAAAAATGAGATAAGATTCGGCAGGTTGCAGGGATAGAAGTAAGTATCGTGAGTTCCATAGGGATATGGGGCATGAGACTGATGCTTGTTGGCAGTTGAAAAGAGAAATTGAGTGCCTTATACAGAGGGGCAAACTAAAGCAGTTTGTAGGAGAGAGCAAACAAGAAGAAGAGCAGTCAAGCAAGCCTAATAAGGGGGTTCGGACCATAGGAGCCATTCATACTATATTTGGTGGTTCGACAGGAGGTGACAGTAACTCAACAAGAAAAAGGAGAGCCAGAGAGATATACTCTATCCCACCACCATAAAAACCTAGCCCTAGACAGCCCATTTCATTCTCTGAAAATGATGGCGAGCAAGTTCGAATGCCACACAATGATGCATTAGGGATTGAAGGTATTTTGGTGAAAAGAATCCTAGTAGATGGCGGTAGTGCGGTCAACCTGATAACCATGGAAGTGTTCAAAGCTCTCAAATTAGACCCCACGAAGCTAAAACCCATCCGTGCCCCCCTTATTGGTTTAGCAGGTAAGCCAGTTCAGGTGGCAGGTGTGGTAAACCTAGATATAGAACTCAGTGGAAAGGAATCTTCAAGGAGGCTCAAACTAGAATTCATGGTGGTAGATCTCCAATTCCCATACAATGCCATATTGGGAAGACCTGCTTTGTACGAACTAGAAGCAGTAACAAGCATCAAGTATTTAACCATGAAGTTTTACTCTGATGACGGTGAAGTGGTGGCTGTGAGAGGCGATCAGAAAGCGGCTAGGGAAGCATATGTTGTAGCTCTAAAGGGTCTTCCATTGACCCTGCCGATCATGTGGATGCTAGAAGGGAAGGGGAATCAAAGGCCCAACCTACGAAACACCCCCCTTTCGATAGCCCAAGGAACAAAGGAGATTCAAGCCCTAAGCTAGTGGGCGAACTAATCACGTGGGAAATAGAGGAAGGGAAAATCATAAAGCTTAGAGTTGACTTGCCAGATGAAGTACGAGAAAGCATAAAAGTAGTCCTAAAAAATGATGTGCACAACTTTGCTTAGTCTGTGGGGGATATAATAGGAATTGATCTGGACATCATCTCTCATAGGCTCAGCATAGACCCAAGCTTCAAACCCATTAAACAGAAGAAACGAAACCATGGTTATGAAAGGCAATAAGCCATAGCAGTAGAAGTTGATAAACTGTTGAAGGCGAGATTCATAAGAGAAGTAGATTATCCAGAATGGCTGGCAAACATGGTTCTTGTGCCCAAACCCAATGGAAAGTGGAGACTTTGTGTTGACTTCATAGATCTAAACAACACATGCCCAAAAGACTCCTACCCTTTGCCTAACATCGACCAACTAGTTGATTCAACAGCTGGGTATGAGGTATATAGCTTTGTAGATGGGGTAGCAGGATACCACCAGATAAGAATGAATGAGTTCAATGCAGAGAAGATCAGTTTCGTCAGAGACCGAGGCATTTATTATTAACAGGTTATGCCTTTTGGACTGAAAAATGCGAGCGCATATCAAAGGCTAGTTAACAATATTCTTAAAGAGCAAATTAGGTGAACAGTAGAGGTGTATGTTGATGATATGATAGTGAAGAGCATCCGAGCTGCTGACCATCCTAAAGACCTACAAGAAGCCTTCCATATTTTGAATAAGTTCGGCATGAAACTCAACCTTGAGAGGTGCACTTTTGGAGTTAAACCAGGAAAGTTCTTGGGCTTCATGATATCTTAAAGGGGAATAGAGACGAACCCTGAGAAAATCAAGGCAATTATAAAGATGAAACAACCCGTCAACATACATGAAGTCCAACAATTAAACGACCAAATAGTTGCCTTGGGAAGATTTATCTCTTGTTCGGCTAAAAGGTGCATGCCCTTTTATCGAACATTGAAACAGTTGAGAGGATTCAAATGGATAATCAATGCCAGCTTGCCTTTGACCAAATTAAAGAATTTCTATCCTCCACTCCACTCTTGAGTAGACCCAAGAAATACGAACTTTTATATTTGTATCTGGCCGCTACTGAGAGTTCGGTAGCTTTTGTACTGATCAGGGAAGAAAATGGTGAACAATATCCTATTTACTATGTGAGCAAAGTCTTAAGAGGGGTCGAACTTTGATATCCATGCGTGGAAAAGTTACCCTTCGCCGTCCTTACAATAGCAAATCGCCTACGCCATTATTTCCAATCATACACCATTATTGTCCGAACATCCTATCCACTGAAAAAGGTCTTACACCGAGTTGAAACCTCAGGAAGATTAGTGGAGTGGTCCATCAGGCTAGGTGAATTTGAGATCAGGTATGAATCCCACATGTCAATGAAAGCACAGGTATTAGCTAATTTTGTAGATGAATTCTTTGGTGAAGGTCAAGTGGAGGGTTCGAAATTTGCAAAATCGAGCTTTGGAAAGGATATATGGAAACTTCACACATATGGGGCTTTGGGAAACTTAGGCACAGCGATAGGGGTGGTCTTACAAGGACCAAAGAAAATAAAAGTGCAGCATGCAGTTCGCCTAGATTTTCCAACAACTAACAATGGGGTAAAATACGAAGGCTTGATAGTCGGTCTAATGCTAGCTTTGGAAGTACGACCCCCCATACTCCATATTTTCTCAGATTCATGGCTGGTGGTAAGTCAGATTGGTGGTACCTTCACAATCAAAGAACCAAATTTAGTTAAATACCACTCCCTAGCCACATCCCTTCTTAAGAAAATAGAGGAAGGTGGAAGCACATGGAAGCTGTTACAAATAGAAAGGGCAAAAAATAAGGAGGCGGATGCCATAGCTAAAGCTGTATTAAGAGGAGAAGCTTTAGTAGAAGGGATTATAGTGGAGTAATCAACCTCTCTGAGCTTTGAAAGACAAGAAGTTCTAATCACCTAGAGTGATGATAGTTGGATGCGCCCAATAATAGATTTTCTCCAAAAGGATGTTCGGCCAAAAGACAGGCAAGAGGCTATTAAACTATGTCGAAAAGCAGCGAACTACACACTGGACAATGGAGAGCTTTATAGCAGATCAAAATCACACCCTTGGGCTAAGTGTGTAACCAAAGAGGATGACAATTACATTATAAGGGAGTTACATGAAGGAGTGGGGGGAGCTCATGAAGGCTCAGATATTACAATCAAGAAGATCATGCTTACAGGATACTACTGGCCTATGATGAAAAGTGATGTTCGATAGTACGTTCGCCATTGCAAGATGTGCTAGAAATATGACAGAATTCCTAAACAACCCTTATCAGAGCTGCAATGGATAACTTCAACTTGGCCTTTTGCACAATGGGGAATCGATATCCTGGGACCTTTCCCCACAACAACTGCTTAGAGAAAGTTTGTGGTAGTTACAATTGATCACTTTTCTAAATAGGTAGAAGTAGAGGCCCTCGGCACCATCACACCAGCTCAGATCATTAGCTTTTTCGGGAACAATGTCATCTTCAGAAATGGAGTTCCTCATAGGATAGTCACTGATAATGGGAATTAGTTTGATTCAGAGGCCTTCAAATCCTTTTGCAAGGAATGACACATTAGTTTACACTTTACATCAGTAGCTCACCCGCAAACTAACGACCTAACTGAAGTCACCAACCGAACCATCCTATAGGGGCTAAAGAAGCGATTAGATGGAGAAAAATCTAACTGGGCAGATGAACTTAATAGTGTGTTATGGGCATACAGGACGACACCTAGGCAGGCAATAGGGCAAGCACCTTTTTTCTTATTGTATGGAACTGAAGTAGTGATACCAGTAGAGATTAGGCTACCCAGTAAAAGGACTGGAGAATATAATGAACCGGAGAGCAACGAAAGCCTAAAAATTAGCCTGGATCTAGTAGAGGAGCTCAGAAAAAATGCAGTAGCCCGAACTGAGGCAAATAAGCAAAGGATAAGGTGATACTTCAACAAAAAAGTCAGAGCTAGGAAATTCAAAGAAGGTGATGTAGTTTGGAGGAAGGTAGAAATATCTAAAGGTTCGACAGGAGTTGAAAAGCTCAGACAAAGCTAGGAAGGCCCTTATGAAGTGGTAAAGCAGATAGGGTTAAGCACTTACAAACTAAGAAAATAGGAGGAGTCGAACTTCCCTGAACGTAGAATGTTGACAACCTCAAGAAAGCATACTAAGTACTTATTTGCTTTGTAATATGTAACAAGTTCTTCTTTAAATCTTATGCATAATAAAAATATGATAAGACCTTAGGTTTTTTCAGTTGATGCACCGATCCTTAAAAGCTATTAAAGGACATGATGCATCAAGTTTTTCTTGAAGGATCTTACTTAATATATTCTCCTTGTTCTCCCTTTAAAGTTCAAATGCAGCTGCAGGCTCGCCAGTGGCCTAAGCGACCCAGTTTTCTCCATCCAATAGGACACATTCGCTAGTGGCCGAAGCGGCCCAGTTTTCTCCGTCCAATGGGACACATTCGGCAAAGGCTTAAGCAGGCCAATTTTCTCCGTCCAACGGGACACGTTCGCCAGAGGCCTAAGCGGTTCAGTTTTCTCCATCCAATGGGACACGTTCGCCAATGGCCTAAGCGGCCTTGTTTTCTCTGTCCAATGGGACACATTGCTAGTGGCCTAAGCGGCCCAGTTTTCTCCGTCCAATGGGATAGTTTGCCAAAAGCCTCAGTAGTCCATGATTTCCACGTCCAATGAGACAACTCACCAAAAAAGGTAAGAGAGCCTAAAACATTCTCCATCTAAAAAGAATAGTTCGCTAATGACCCAAGGGGTTCAAATTGTGATTACTTAATGAAATATCAACATAAAAAGGCAAAGATCGCTAATTAAGCCTTACAAAAATAAAATATCAAGATACCGAAGGTATCAACAGATGTTCGCCAAACCGATGCTAGGTAAGTAGCTTTATTATTTATTCAAACGGCTAGGTATAAAACATGTTCGCCAAACAGATGCTAGCTATGTAGCTTTATTATTTGTTCAAATGGCTAAGTACGATACTTTCGAAAAAATGCTAAAAAAACTAAATACACGTGAAAGGTTAAAGAAGCAACAAATAATCTTTCATAAACTTTTACAAGTCCAAAAAGCTCCTACACTACACCTATAAAAGCTATATAAAAATTTTCCTAAATGCCATGCTCGGATGGAGTAGGCGAGCTAGCTCGTGAGGAAGGTTGCCTCTCCTCTTCACCACCAACAGCATCATCTGGGAAGATGTCATTCACCCGTCCCCAGTCTGCCTCTGGTTGCCTTGCCTTCAGTTCAACCAATATGTTATTTCGCAGACTCAGATACGCTCAGGCCAAATCGTCATCTTGAGACTCTTCTTGCCTCTTTGATTTTTCAAGTTCAGCATCTAATTCCTTCAGCTTCGCCTCCAATCCGCCAATCCTCACGAGAGATAAGCTCGGCCTTATGTTGTTTGTCCTGTTCTTTCATAGACTTCGCGACCTCCCTCAAAGTGGCCTCAATCTCATTATACTTTACCTCCAGCTTGGTATTGCCTAACTTAAGCCTTTGCAATTGTTCGAACTGAAGGGTATTAGCATTGATAGCTTGAAGGAGGCACTGATTTAGGAAATTAATAGTCGCTCAGTCATCATAGTGCTCAAAGTAAAGCCTATCTGCTGGAAAAAGACAGGCCTGAGCTAACTCTCGACTAGGGCCATCCTCCCTAACAGTATAGCTTGATCCATACCTATTAATAAAGTAGGATAGGAGATGTACAACTTTAGGTTGCTGAGCTGGCAAAGTACCAGACGAAGGGATGGAAGGGCGAGCAGAAGCTAAGGTAGACTCTTCTCTCGCTCTCTTTTTGGATGATTCAGCTGAAGGAGCAGAAGCAAGCAGATTAATTGCAGGTACAGTTGCCGGCTCGACTGATGCCCGTTCAACAACTGGTTAGGAAGGAGGAGGCACCTCCTCAGGAACATCGGATGAGGCTCGCCGCTTCATAGCCTCGACAATCTTAGGCATCTTTAAAGCTCTTACCTTCGGAGGAGCCATGCCTACACAAAACAAAAAAGGAAATTAAACTAAATTAGTTAGTTTAATCCTAAGTACGAACTCTTAAGGAGTAAAGAATACCATGATCAGAGGGATTCGGCCAAATGGGCCCACTAGGCGAGCGAAGGGGATAACTATTAGCTATCACCTTCATCAAGTCAACAGATCCAAGCCCCCTAGACTTTATGGAGTTAGCAACACTTCGGTCATAGGTGGTAGGGGGAGGAAGTAAAGAACGCTGAGGAGCAGCAGACCAGCTGTTAGGAATACCAAACCCACCATCAAATCTCATTAGGAAAAATTTCAATTTCCAATTCTTCAGAGAAGATATCTTTGATTTCTTAGCAAAGATATTACAATTCGCCTTTGCTTAAAGAAAACAATGATCCTCTGAAGGGCGATGGGAAATGTGGTACAACTCCCGAATAGCACTAGCACTCAAATCATTCCCATCTTCCTTAGCTAAAGCGACACCATCGAACCTCACTAGGAAAAATTTTGATTTCCAATTCTTCAGAGAAGATATCTTTGATTTCTTGGCAAAGATATTACAATTCACCTTTGCTTGAAGAAAATAATGATCCTCTGAGGGGCGATGGGAAATGTGGTAGAGCTCCCGAATAGCACTAGCACTCAAATCATTCCCGTCTTCCTTAACTAAAGCGATAACAGCACAGAAGAACGTCAAACCATTCGGATGAAGTTGACTTATGGTTATCTAGTAATCGTTGAAAAAAGTTATTAAAGGCTCAAATAAAGGCAAGCGAAATCCTGAGCGAAAATCCTCCTCATCTAACATAATAAAGTCACTATCCACAGGAGAATTAATTTGCATATCTTCAGAAGGGCGAATCAACTTATACTTGAAAGGGATGTTGTATGAATAATAAATGTCTAGCAGTTCACCCTCATCTATGTCTGAAGGTATATCCGCTACCCTAATGTTTTTTCTCCTCCCCCTAACCTCCTCTTGACCCGAATCGGCTTCCTCCTCCTGAGGCTCGCCTATAGGACACCTAGAGGGCTCGCCCGCAAGGTTCTTAGATGACTCGCCCACAGGATGTTCAGAGGGCTCGCCCCCTGAAACATCAGACACTATTCGGATACTTTCACTGCTGAACGAACTCATAACTCCGATCAAACGATAGACAAGGCAAAGAGCATAAAGAAAGTGAAGAAAAAACTTACTGAGATTAGCAACTCTTAGAGAGAGAAAGAAAAAAGAAAATCTAGAGAGAGACGCTTTGATGGCAAGAGAATAGCAAAGGTAACAAATGAAAGTGAAAATGAGATTTATATAAGCCAGGCGAGGCAGACAAAAGGTCACCATAATTAATGAGGCGACTCCTTGAGCAGCCAAGTACCTCAAACTCCTCAAAATTTTCATAAAAAAATCCTACTCAAACAATCATTTCAAATCCCTTAAAAATAATAATAATAATAATAAAAATAAAAAAATATATATATAAAAGATAATAAATAAAATATTTATTTGGACATAAATGATCAAATAATTAAGGGGAGACTACTGTTAACATATAATAATATTTTATTATACAGATAACCCTAAATAGAAATCAAATTTAGAATCCTAATCCAATACGGACCGTTCAAACTCCAATACATATACTCAAATTTTACCCTAAAGGAGGGCTAATCACAATTAATCTCTCCCAAATAGATAGATAGATAGAGAGAGAGAGAGAGTAAAAAAATATTACCTATTATTATAAAATAAATGAATGTCTTATACAGGTTAGAAATCTGTATTTCTAATTATTGCAAACTCTATCTCCTAATTTCTGTAAAATTCTATTAGTGTTCCACTTATGTATATATATGTGTGTGTGTGTGAGTGTGTGTATGAAATAACCCATTAATTTATTTTCAAAAGAATTTTGATTTAAAATTTAATTGTAAATTTTCACCAATGAGAATTGGGCAAAAAATAATATTTTATACCGCGAACCGAATCGAAAACCGAATTTAAATAGTCTAACTCAGTTGAAAAACCCTTAAATCAAATGAAATAAGCTAAATCGTTGGGTTAGACCAAATCAGTTCAAATCGAACCGAAATTATTTAATTAAAATAAATAATAATAATAATAATAAAAATAAGAATTAAAAAAAAAAAAAAAAAACTCTCTCCTTCCCTGTTTTCTCTCTCTCTCGCGCGCGACTCTCCTCCCTCTGGTCGCAGTGTGCGACCTCCTCCTCAGCCACCACTTCCGGCCGATTTCAGTGACGATCAGACACATCCACGGCACGAGCTCGATGAGAGGAGCTCGCTGGTGGTCTTGGCTTG
>CANUEX010030191.1:0-25183 GCA_948099535.1 Jatropha multifida | reverse complement strand
ATATATATTATAGATTATAGATAATTAGAATCATATTAAATAATAATTTTTTAATTAGAATAGGATTATATTAAAATTATAATAATAATAATAATAATTAGAATAAAAAAACAAACACAATGTGATCCCAACTTAACTATTAAGACTAAATTATCTTTAATAATATTTTTTATCAATTAGAATATGTAGAAACGTTTTGAGAACCAAATGTTTTTCCCATTCGTACTTTTATATATATTATAAATAATTAAAATCATATTAAAGAATAAATTCCTTATTAGAATATAATTAAATTAAAATTATACTAATAATAATTAGAATAGAAAAATAAACACAGTGTGGTTCCAACTTAGCTATTAAAATTAAATTATCCTTAATAATATTTTTTATCAATTAGAATATATAGAGACATTTTAGAGACCAAATGTTTCCCATTTGTGCTTTTATATATATTATAGATTATAGATTATTATTTTTTTTATTATAAATTTATTTACAAGTACTTCTATTAATTCTTTATAAATAATTATAAAAAATTGATAACCCAATTAGTAATACATTTAATATTTGAACTTATAACGAGTTAAATTTACCTTTCCATACAAAATGGCGCAAGCCTTCCGGTTGATTCATCCTCCTCGTAATGTCATTTACTTAATGTGTATTTATCCGATGTGGTATTACCCACATACTTCAACAAACCGAACTGAAGGATTTCACCTACTGCTAATCTAAAATGAAATGAGATGACAGAAAGACATACATTTTGAGAAAAAATTCTGATGACCTCCAAATTTCAAAATCTCAATTAGCCATGTTTGAGGAAAATGATAACTAACGAAGGCAACAACAAGTATTTGAAAAGTTAGTAGAAACTATCATGTACGTTAAGGAAACAAGAAAGGCGATAGTAAAATTTAAATCACCTGAAATTAAAAATCTATATCAGGTGTTTCATCATTCTGCAAAAAGGTTATTTTAATAATGACAAAAGTAAAAGAGCAGCTATATGATCACCAATCAGCTCAGTTCAGAAGAAGCTGAAGGCTCATCTTCAAGTTTCTCAATTACTGATTGTCTTGCTGGGGGACCAAACAAACTTAGTATCACCTGAAAATCACAACAAAAAGAAATCTCTGATGATTATACATCCTTCAATACCTTATTTTATGGCATAGCTCCTCCCTGGGGGCAATCACATTCATATAAAAGAATAATGGCTCTTCTTTTTCTTGACGATAAAGCACTAATGTTTGTTTGGTTCATCTTGGAAGGTTTTAAAGGGCACATAAACAGACAATGGCTATGGTAATAGATCGATCAGTTAACTTACTGGTAGAAATACAAGCCCATGCAAGAAACCAATAAGAACCAGTGCCAGATACATCTGAAAGTAATAAACCTGTAGAACCCATAATACCATTTTTATGTTTCTGAACCAATGAAAATTATAAATCAAGGACCAAAGAAAAGAGGTAGACCACAAAAATCTCTGATCTTGAGAAGAAAAGGACGATGACCCCAACAAGCTTTGTCAGTGTAATTCCACTGCCAAAAGAAAATAATAATAAATGAGCAGTTAGATTGCTAAGTAAATTCCAAATACATCCAAGCACAAAAATGAACCATAACAAGGATTCTAAATAGAACATTGCACAAAAGAACGCTTCAATTGAAATCATGATTGCATCTGCTGCTATGATTATATATGAATTTGTAGGAATTAATTTCAGAAACTGATTGCGTGGGAATTATGTCATGATCCAGAATTCAGTAGGCGGAATAGAGTATAAGAACAACCTGAACACAGAAGCTCCCATGGTACCCAGAGCCTCCTTAGCCCTATGGTTCCTATTCCCACGGCTTAACTGTGCAAAACAGCAGAAGATTGCAGGATATTAGTAAATGCAAATGAAATCTAGGACGGTATATCTGGAAGACTTGGTGTTATATTGGGAATAGAAGTGGTTCTTACTGTCTTAAGGTTACTTAGCAGGTAAATGTAATGCGTCTATAACATTCTTTCAATCACAAAAGCACAAAAATTTTGAAAAGAAAAGAGAAATAAAATCCACAAACAACTCTTAACAGTCATGAACTCCCACAAATAAGCTGCTACCTAGTCCAAGTCTCCAAGAACAGAATCCAAAAACAGGGCCTTAAGAGACATTACGACAGTGGGTAATACGAACCAAAAACGCATGTGCAATATGCACACAGAACTCGACAGCAATTCCGATTGACATTATGAGGTTTACAACAGACACTGCATTCAGTTGTATATCCAGGATCGCCATTACACCCTGCAGCATTCACATGAACTCCTTTGTGAATCTATCGTTGAAATTGAAAAATAGCAAGAAACAAAAAGGTTCAGAGAAAAAATAGAATTTCTCTTAATTGAAATCCACATGCACAGAGGAGTTTCAGTTTTCATACCATCAGATCCACGACAATCATCATCAAAACCAGTAGAATGATAGCTGAACTCCAGAAACTGTATTGAAATGCAATCCCAGAGCATCCAAATTAAAAATAAGTCAATTAAGATGGTAAAACAATGGTGCATTAAACAGTAAGTGAAAACAAGGATCAAGGGCTATAGAGAGAATTCAAACCTTGAAGTGATAAGCAGACAAACGATAAATATAGCACCTGCACGATATCACATGACAAACAAATAATAGCATACACAAGCTAAAATACAGAAGCTTCCCAAAGAAGAGAACGGAAAAAAGAAAATGTGGTGGAAGCATTAAGAATAAATGGTATAGTCAACACACGGGGAAATATCACTGACACAAATGCAACATACTAAAACAAGTGAAGGAGAGAGGAAAAGGGAGAAGGGGGTTGATATATATTGAAACTAGTACTTTAGTAGCATAAAACATTGTAGCAATGCTCCTATTTCAACTGTTAAAGACTTGCATATCAGACAAAAAAAGAAATGCAATGAGTGTTTTTTCATAAGAAATTAGGTTGCCACAAATACAACCTAAATTAAAGAGACCAAATCAACCTGACACCATTATGGACATTCATAGCAGGCATCACATACACATCCCACTTCAGTGATGGTGGATCTAAAACACCATAATATATTATCTTATCATAAGAAATGGAGTTCAAGGATGGAAAGACAATAATCCATTTAAGGTAATAGCTACCAAGATAATAAAATACAGAGAAAAAAAGCCCTTGAAAAGCCTCCAGCTCTTTTAGTTTTTGCTGCCGAGGCCTTATGGAAACTTGTATTCTGTTGAGTCCTCCAACTTGCCAATTAGGTACCACTGAGCACAATTCTTAGAAATTGTTACGAGTGCAAGACGCACCAGCAACTGTAAGTGGGTGGTTCTAGAAATTGGTCAGTATGAAAAATTTATGATCAAAATAGTAAATTGTCCATTCTGTTATAATTATAGCCAAGATCCAATATTATTGAATCATCATTGTTTTTTTAATTCTGTTAAGGAGTGTTAAAATATTAGTTGTAAATAAGAGTCCTATTAGGAGTTAGATTTTGTATATCTTGTGTGTGTATATATATATGTGTCTCAATTGATGCAATAATATGAAGATTAATACTTTTTCTAAACTGAATAACAAAATCTACTAATTTCCACATTGAAACAAAAAAAAACTTATTTAATTGTTTGTTTTGCTATAGTGGATTCCCACTCATTAAATTACCAATAACTTATTTCTCATCATTGAATCTGGACAATTGCACCAAATTAATGAGTTCGAGAGCAATAAACACAAATCACAATTCAAGGCCCCAACTAAGCCTTAATCCCAAATTAAGGGCTCAATATAACAAAATAAAAAAACTTAGAAGGATTTCTATTTTATTTTCCTTAAGAAAGACAACATTTAAAAGAAAAATAAAACTGGATTTGAAGATTTAGCGTGTCATAATATGAGAATAGCATTTACAATACTAACCAAGTGCTATAGCAATATTGATCAAAGCGATCCTCCAAATATCCAGATATTGCTCAAAGAAGATGTAGAACACAGAATATGGAAAGACATTGATCTGCATCAAACGAAAAATGACAGCAAGTTTTTATCTATTTAATTTTACCAACTAATGATAAAAGGACGAAAAAGGATGAAAAGTGAAACAGATGGAAATCAAAGAATGCAGGAAAGTAAATATAGAGAACTTCTGGAAAAAATACAGGCAAATGATTCAGGAGGAAATATTAAATCCCGGGAGCTATTACCGTAACAATCTCTAAGGATCCTACCAGAGATGTGCATCTCACTTTGAAGATGTAAATATATCAATTACCAGAGATATGCATCTCACTTTGAAGATGTAAGTGTATCAGTGCAACTCAAAGCACCATAAAATCGACATCATGTCAAGCATCAAACATGCCAATAGAATGTAATTTCCAATAAACAGCTAGTGGCACCAATATAGTGCTCCAAGTCAGAAATCATTTCAAAAGAAATAGATGCTTTATATAGAAAAAAGTCACATGATTGATCAATTTAATCGGAATACATAGCATATATTAGTTTCCCACTCTAAATGCATTTGATGTAATAATCGACAAGGAAAGCAGTATTAGTCGCTGAATCATAGAAACCAATAAGCACATTTCTAAAGGAAGAGAAAGCAGAAGCAGCATTTTTAGGCACCTTTTTTCCTCTCACGAGTAATGACTAGAAATGAAAAGATAACAATTTATTCAAACATTTCCATTGTAAACAGTTATTCTCAGAGCCTATTCATACAGTAATGGATACTAATAAAAAGACATCATGGCATGCTGAATTCAAACCTTCAAAGAATCAGAAATCTTTGAACTGAATTCCCTTGCAGCTCGCAGTGCATTAACATAGTCACCCTGAGAAATGTGTCGTACAAAGGAAAAAAAAAGAAAAAGAAAGGATGCTCAACAAAATGCCAAAAATTGTACTCAAACTTCTTTTAATAGCTTTGCAGTACTTGTCTGTTAAGTGGCGTGTGATATGTACGAAACTCTGAGGCTCGTATAACGCCAGTCTCATAACCTGACAAACAGTCAAAGCAATGAAGTAAAAAGTGAAACCACTCTACTCAATGAAAGAGAAATGCCAATCTCACTAACCATTTAAATCTACACTATTTGTGTAAGCGCCATGGCCACCCTTGGCACAATCAGCAGATGGCAGAGCATTAAGGAACCACGGAAGCTTCTCCCTAAATTGCACTGTAGATGGTCGATTCTTGATCAAATCAGAATAGCGGAAACACTGGAAAACAATCTTAAATCTCAGACCCCGAAATCCTTGCATACAGTGCAAGTAATCAAATAATAATCAACATTTCCCATTCTCCTTTCCATATAAACTGAGCTATTCAAATAATAATCTGTAAGCAACTAGGGCACCCAGGAAAATACACACGCGCACACGCACACACACACAGAAAGAGAAAGATTACCGTAGTACAGTCTTTGCAAACTCCACCTATATCACAATAACCTTCATCAGGCGAGCAGCAAGGTGGCTGAAAAAGAAAGACCATTACTTTGGTATAACAATTAACAAAACAGGGAAACAAGCATAAGTTACTAAAACCCTGCTATGTTTGCTCTAGTATGTACTTTGGTTCCCGTTATTTTTAAAATTACTAATTTTGGTCCTCATACTCCAATCAGCTAGAACTGCAAGTTTTTGAGGAAAAAAAATTCATGGACTAAACTGAAATTAAATTTTAAATTTTACAGACTAGAGTATAGCCTAAGTTAGAATATGAGGGGCTAAAGCGAAAGATATTTTCGTGATTAAGGACTAAAAATAGAGCCAATAACAGACCTCAGGAACCAAAATAATAAATTTGGGAAAACCAGAAGCAAACTAGCCTATTATAGAAAATCCCAAGAGGATTTACCTAATTTACCCAGAAGAAAAGCAAAAAACCATAACCCAGTGATAGTTCACAAAATGCTGGATCCTAAAGTCTTACCTTCAGATTATCGGGCATTACACTTGCCAATTCTTGGATATAAGTTTGTTCAAGGCTGTGACAGCAGCTTGGTGGTCTGATGTTTTTGGAGGGAAAACTTGTATTCAGATTAGTTTAAATGCTAGCAAGCTAATTAGTGGGCTTAGGTGGAAAGTTATGTTTGCTCGTAAGTTAATTAAGTTGCCAATCTGTTATAGATACCAAAAGAAAGTTATCATTTTAAGACAATTCTTTTGTGCTTAAACTATGTAGATGCTCGACACGTAAAAGTTAGAACAACAAATAAAAGTTACAGTTCTGTCAAGGTTCATATTCCTGAACCTGTATTTACTGAATTTGTGAGTTTTCAAAGCCCTCAGAATTTAGAAAAAAGAAAATTACTGTATTTAGAGCGCTTTTTTTTTTCTTTTGGGTTGAGGAGAAAAAAAGCCCAAAGAGGTTCATTTGCAGAACTTGCAATTGCCTGTGTGAAATTCTGTCATATAATTTCCGAATAAAGTTTGATACTCTTACCAAATAAACTAAGGACAATCAGAAAATATATATGGTTGGATCACCTAAAATTCAAGGGAAGGTATAAAAACGTGCCTTGTGGTTTGACCATTTTATTATTCAAGACCTGTGATCATTTTGGACAAAAAAAATGTGTTATATGGTATATACCCGTACACTCTGGCATAAACCTCCTAACACCATTACTTTGCATTGATGTGGCACTCCCATGTATAGCCACATGGCAATTTGGACCCAAAATGTTAGGCTGTAACCAACTCCTCCACCCCTCCCCCTCCACACCTTTGATAAGAACCCAAGTCCACATAAGCCATTACAAGTTTATTCCAGAAGGAAGGTTACAAGTCAGGAGCAACTTTAGCTACTTGACTTACTTGGTCCAGAGGAGGAAATCATTGCAACAGATTATCAGGAGCCATTATCTGCAGTTTGTTGAGCAGCTCTCCCACTGTCTTCCGCATGTGTCCTAGTTTTCAACTTTCAGTAAAGTCTTGGTTCTCTATTATAAAAAGATCAAGCTTCGTATTTCTTTATCATCATTGTTGACGAATTTAATTGTTATTTTGGAGAGTTGTCCTTCTCGAATTGGACAATAATATTCTGCAATAAAAATTCCAGTTTTTCCATTCCATTCCCATTATTTCCATCTTATTTTTCTGTTCTATCATTTTTGGTATCAGAGCCTGCTCGTTCCAAGATGGTGGTCAGCACCAGAAACACGCCCCTTGTACAAACTGATCCACAAAATCCCCAAACTACCCGTCCATCATCACCCGTTGCCCCACCCGTTCCTATTGGTCTCATTGCAGCCCACCTTGCTGCTATTTCTTCCCATTTGGAAGCTATGGAGAACTTGAGGGACGATGTATCCGCCTTGAAGGCCCAGGCAAGTTTCGCCCCACCAGTTGCATCTCGTTCTGCAGCAGATACCCGAAACACAGGCAAGCAGCCGGTGGCTGGTTTTCCAAACCAGAGGCGTAATAGTTGGCCAACCAATGAAGAGGAAGAAGTTGAGAATTCATGGAGACATCCCTAGGGCCACTGCCCATACATGAAGACGGACTTTCCTAAGTTCGAATGAGGCAATCCTCGCGGATGGATCTTAAAAGCGGAAAAGTATTTTCACTATTACCAAACTCCGAAAGACCTCAGAGTTGATGTGACAGCAATGTATTTGGAAGGCGATGCGTTAGATCTCTTCTCTTGGCTCAATTCTGAACGGGTAATTGTTTACTGGGATGAATTGCCCAAAGCTTCCAGGAGAATTATGGCCCTACCGAATTCCAGAATCCAGACGAATACCTTTGCAACATTCGACAAACCGGCACGATGCAAGAGTACCGCCAAGAATTTTCCAAACGAACAGCTCGGGTTACTAATTGGCTCGACCATTGTTTGCTAGGAGTTTTTTTGAATGGATTGAAGGAGGATCTCAAAGTTGACGTCCGAATTCACAAACTCTGTACTGTTTATAAGGCAATGAGTCTTGCTTTAGAGTTTGGATCCAAATTGGGCTCTAACAGGGAACAACGTGACATTGCTTGGGTAGTAAGCACAAAGCCCATTATTTCAACTCAGCCCACCCGTGTGCCTCCACATGATAACTTAACTGCAACACCTCAGCCTAATCCTGGGAATAGATTAAACGCCACAAAACCAACTCGTACTTGGGATGAAGAGCGACAAACAAGAATCGCTCAGGGATTGCTCTCATTGCAATGAGAAGTATAGCCTCGGTCATCACTGTAAACCTGGAGCTCTTACCCTGCTGGAACTTATGGATGGAGATGAAGAGCATGGATTGGCTAATGGTCTTTGTGTTGATTACTATATCAACTATTCACAAGAAGACGTTGCCATAGGAGTTTCTTTTACTGCAATTTTGGGAACCACAATCCCCACCATGAAACTCAAAGGCATTCTCAATTCACGAGAGGTACTTATTTTAGTGGATAGTGGCTCTACCCATGATTTCATAGCCAATACACTTGTCGAAGAATTGAAGATTCCTGTACAATCGGTACCTCCTTTTGGCATGCAAATCGAAAACCGGGATATTATTAACTGTACGCGAATCTACAAGGAGGTTAATGTCTAGCTGCAAGACTTGAACATCACGTAGCCCTTTTACCCCTTCTCAATTGGTGGAGCAGACCTGGTTCTTGGCATTCAGTGGCTTGCATCTCTCAACACGATTTAGGCAAATTGGAACGAAAGGTTCCTAATTTTCACATTGCATGGACAGCATTACAAATTGCAAGGTACTCCTCTCAAAACCCATCAACCAGCCACACTACTACTACACCTCTTTACCTTAAAACATTACTTGCTGAATATGACACAGTGTTTCAAAAATCCACTACTCTTTCAAAAACCACACACACACCATTCCCTTTCTTCCAAATTCTAAACCACCAAACATTCGGCCATACAGATACCCATATTCCTAGAAAACGGAGAATTGGAATTAGGTAGCTGCCTTGCTGGAATCAGTATTTATATGCCAAACACCAGTTCTTTTGCAAGTCGAGTACTATTGGTCAAGAAAAAGGATTACACCTAGAGGATGTGCATTGATTATCGCTCTCTGAACAAGCTAATTGTTCGAGATAAATATCCTATTCCAAAAATATTGATGAGTTACATGGAGCCACAATTTTTTCAAAAATTGACCTTCGCTTTGGTTATCGTCAGATTAGAGTTCAACTAGAAGACAGCCAAAACTGCATTCTGCACACATTCTGGGCATTATGAATTTGTAGTCATGCCATTTGGCTTGACTAACGCACCATCGACTTTTCAAGGGGCGATGAATGATCTGTTTAGGCATTTTCTCCGAAAATTTATTCTGGTATTTTCTGATGATATTTTAATATATAGTAGCTCTTAACAACAACATATGGACCATCTACGGACTATTTTGGCTTTATTGCGGGACAATCAATTCTATGCCAAAGCCTCCAAGTGTTAGTTTGGGCAACCTGAGATCAATTTCTTAGGCCATGTGGTCTCAGCCCAAGGTGTTATGGTAGACCAAGACAAAATTGTAGCAGTTCAGTCATAGCCCATCCCTACAAATACCACTGAATTATGTGGCTTCCTTGGGCTTATAGGCTACTATCACCGTTTTGTCAAAATCTACGGCTTAATGGCTCGCCCTTTAACTGATCTTATGAAAAAGAACGGGTTCACGTGGTCCCCAGCTGTAGAAAAGGCTTTCCACACCCTTAAGCTTGCGTTGACATCTGTTCTAGTTCTTCAACTTTTCGATTTTTCAAAAGCTTTCACGATAGAGTGTGATGCCTCATCTGATGGCATTGGGACTATCCTGCTACAAGATGATCATCTAGTTATGTATTTCAGCAAAGGCTTCTCCTTGACCAATCGCCACAAATCTGTCTATGACAGAGAATTATTGGCTTTGGTGTTGGCTTTACAAAAATGGCGCCACTACCTCTTAGGATGCCACTTTTTTGTAAAAACTGATCACTATAGCCTAAAATTCCTATTGGAACAGCGGGTAACTACTATTGAACAGCAATAGCTTCTCAAATTGCTTCCTTTTGACTTCTCAATCATTTACAAATCTAGAAAAAAAAATAGAAGGGTTGATGCACTTTCACGCAAACCTCAACAAGCGGAATTATTGGCGTTGGCTCTTCTTGTTCCTTTAGATTTCAAGGATGTGCAAGTTCCTCTCCAAATAGATCCATACACGAGATATCATGTAGGCCAAAAGTGCTGATGCCACAGCCTATCCTAATTTCTAGGTTCCTGGGCAGAAACTCTACTACAAAAATAGGTTGGTGATCCCTGACAATAGCCCTCTTGGACAGAAACTCTTATTTGAGGCACACAACACACTAGCAAGCTGGTCATGGAGGCTATCTGAAAACACTCAAGCGCCTCACATCCAATTTCTTTTGGCCCCAAATGAAGCAAGATGTCAAACATTGCGTTCAACAATGTTTACAATGTCAACAATACAAGTACCAAACACTTGCACCAGTAGGTCTCCTTCAACCTTTACCAGTGCCAGAGAGGATTTGGGATGACATTTCACTTGACTTCATTGTCAGCCTGCCCAAATCAAATTCCTTTGATACTATTCTTGTTGTCGTGCATCGCCTGAGTAAGTATGCGCACTTCATTCTCTTGGCACGTCCATTTTCAGCCAAAACTGTTGCTGCTTCTTATTGTAAAGAGATTGTCCACCTTCATGGGATTCCACGATCCATCATCTCTGATTGTGATTCAATCTTTATGTGCTCCTTTTGGCAGAAATTATTCAAACTCAGCAAAAGCTAAGCTTCGGATGGGAACTAGCTACAAACCACAGACCGACGGTCAAACAGAGGTGGTCAATCGTTGTTTGGAGGCTTATTTACATTGTTTCACTCATGAACCCCACAACTGGAGCACTTTCATACGCTAGGTTGAGTACTCATTCAATACAGGTTTCCTTACATCAATGGGTACCCCTCCTTTCAATACAGTTTATGGTCGTGATCCCCCACTCCTTCACCCATATGTCCCCTGTGAAACCCACCTGCAGGATTTAGAAGACCAGTTGATCACTAGAGACGCCATGCTCAAGTTGCTGAAGGAAAATCTGGATAAAGCACAATCTCGTATTGAAGTCCCAAGCAGACTCAAAGCGTCGTGAACTCACTTTTAATGTAGGAGATTCTGTCTGACTATGCCTCTAGCCTTACAGACAGTGTAGCCTAGCCACAATAGCCTAGCCACAAGAAAGTATGAGAAGCTCTCTCCTCGATTTTTTGGGCCATACAGGGTACTTCGTAAAATTGGTCCTATCCTATCGTTTATGAGCTCCAACTCCCATCATTCCAATTTTTCCGTTTCATTCCCATTATTACCATCTCATTTTTCTGTTTTATCAACTTTGCCCCCCTTCAACAAAGGAAAAACCTTCCCCCTTGAAAAACAAAGTACAGGCATTCAATAATAAAAAGGTCAAACCATTGGTATGTTTTCACTTTTCTGTAAAATTCATACAAAGTGGCCAACAGTAGATAACTGTTCATGTTTAAGAATGTGCAAGTGTCCATTCCACAATCATTTTTATTGTTTGTGTGCCCATGTGCATATGCAAGAGAGAGAGAGAGAGAGAGAGAGGGAGGGAGAGATTCTAATCCATTAAACTAAACTCTAATTTCCAACAGTAAAATACAATCTTCCAGAAAAAGCAGATCGAATTTTGACAAAATTTTAATATGACATACATGAGCACCAACCTGGTCATCCGGTGGGCAATAAGTACCATTTATAAACTTTCGACAGCAACCAAAAGCCTCTGGTGATATCCACACAAGAAAGTCATCAAGCCAAGAGGCAGCAGGCTTTGCAATGTAGCTTGATTCTGGAATTAAAGAAGCTCTGGAGATCTACAATAAAATGGATTTCATACATTGATATGTTAATTTATGGAAGAAGTGGTTAACTGTTCAGGGTGAGAGGAGAAAAGAACTTGATAAGCTACACCATGTGACTCTGATGGGCATGACTTTATTCGTTATAAATAAAAAGGAATGGCGCAAAAAGGAACAAAAGCAACATGATGAATAGGAATGCATCTTAGTATTGGTTAAATTTGCCTTGACAAAGCATGACATAGCTTATTAGTTGCAGAATTATCAAAAGTTGTTGTGTTGCCAACCCTAACCACAACCCCAACTTGATAAACTATATTAGTCCTTTCATCCACACTTTCCAAACAACATTCTGTGTTATATTAACAGTATATTGTTTTGAGCAAAATATAAAAAAATGCAGTGGTTTTACACTTTTTCAATTTGAGGTCTATCAATTTTTTTTTAATCAAAATATTCAAGTTGCCAACAATTAAGGATTTGGTGCCCTAACACTGTAACAATTAAGAATCTGACATGTCAACACCACCAGTAAAAATCCAGTGTGCTACCATCAATTGTCTATGAAAAGGAATGCGACCGTTTTTTACTAAGAAAATTTCCACTGTAAAGTGAGGAAGTGCGAAAAAAGAGTACTTTTGTATTTTTCCCAATTATTTTATACAGTTCAATCTGTCCTTTACAATCTTTTAACAAGTTCATAGTCAACTGGTAACTAAAATTTTTTCCTTCTCCAACTACAACTTGTCACTGTTTCATCTCAGTTGTTCTGTGTCTCTACCAATGTCACCATAAGCTTACATTTTGTCAAACTTGCAGCCTCAGACAGTAAGGCTACGAAGTAACTTTAGACAATATTATTGGATAATATGCAGTGTTTTGGAATTTGGCCTCGGAAAATTCCTTCAATGGATGTATGATTACTGGCATAAAAAGAAGTGCACACTTAGCACTCAATTTGCAAGTAAAAAACATCTGACCATCAAAATACCTCATTCAAGAGAGAGTTTGAGTCGCACTGACTAATGGAGCATAACTGGTTTGTATGTCTTGATTCCAAGCTGAGTTAAAAAGTCATTGACATCAGACCAGATATTCAATGAAACCAATGCCAAATTATAGAATGCAATTGTTACCCAGTAAAAGAAGCAATACAGATTTTATAGCAAAACAAAACCTTCGCAGAATGAACTTAGAATAATTTTCCCATATTAAGGGTCAGCTAAACCTCCACCAATCAAGGTTGCAGATAACATGTAGCAAAAACAGGCTGCTTCATGGCCCATTAGAAACTATTATGGCTTATCTTATTGCTACGCAAACAATTTTTAAAAAAATTGCAAAATGCATTAATCTATTAGATATTAAAGGACCGTTGGAAAATTGAGAATTCAACTAAGTAATGAGCATAAATATATTAAAAAAACATTTTGAATCTTCTCTAAAATCACCATTGGCACTCAACTCAAGTAACTAGTTGCAAAAAAATAAAAAATAAATAAAAAATGGTTCTAGTGCAAACTAATGTATGATATAATAGGTCTATCATAGGTACACTATAAAAGCAAACATTTTAACAACAGATTTGCAAATGCAAACAACAGTAGTAAAAGTCAAGATTTAACTTACTTATTTCAGATATGAAAAATCCTCCACTTAAATTGATTTTCACCTTGTTGTGTGCTCGAATTAAGCTTTAATTTCAAGTGAAGATATTTCTTAAGGATTTAAGTTGAAGAAAAGCCAAAAAGGCACCTAGAAGAGGTTTTAAATTTTGGAAGACATGGGTGCTAGAGTTAAGCAGATGCTGTTGTGCTGTTTATAGTGGTAGCCGCACTTACCCACCCGTAAAAATATATATATAAAATAAAGGAGCACTCCCGAAATAACAAATGTACTGACCATATACTCTTGCCAATGGCAAGCTTTTTTACCCTATTGACAATTTTTACATCTAATGACCAAAATGAGAAAGGTGAACCCACTAAAATGACTTAATCCATTTTGTGTTAAAGGTAATACAACTCATTATAAGTCCAAATTATTAAATACTGTTAGCCTACCTACTTGTTGACTAGATAGCATGATGTTAGGTTACCTACTTGTTGACTTGTGTATAAATCCTAACTAAATCAGATTTGGTTACCTATGTATTGACTAGAATCAAGTTTGGTTACCTAATCAGATCTAGTTCTTGTATATAAATAGATGTATTGATGTCAATAAAATTAATGAAAATAAGAGAGATTTTTTCTTCTCTAAAATTTCAAGTAAAAATATTTTCTATAAGATTTCAAGTAATATGTTGTTAATGGAATTGATTAATCTCTCCTAGGGCCTAGAATCTTAACATATTACAAATGAAAGAGTAGATGTGAATTAGATAAAATGTTAAGACTCATCAGGTGAAAAGATGTGTGATGTGGGCTTACTTGGACTTGGACTAACCAATGTTAAAATGTCAATACTAATCAATTAGCTAGCTAACTTTTCACCTTATATACCTTTTATGGATGCCGTGCGTATTCACGGTGTGATTCTTAACAGTGACCTTTGTTAAGGGAAATCAATCCTTACATGCATGTAGCATGATTTTAGGGATTTCTTCCTAAATAGTTTAGGAACCACTTGTATGTAAACTTGTATCTCTCTTTGATGAATATATACAAAACACATAATTCTAATAACATGGTATCAAAGTGATTAGAAAGAAATTAGTTAGGGTTTTGCATTTTTTTTCAATTCAACTTCGGTAACAATTTTGTTGGAAGTCAGGTCACCGCTTTAGGGTGATCATTAACCCTCACCACCTATCTCAAAAGAGTCTCTAGGTGCCGACCAGTCACAATCCCAAGGTCTGGTCACCGATTCTCCGGTGAGTGGCTCCCACGCGCCACCGTTCCCTTTGTTTCATGCGTCGGCAAGTGAGGGAATGTCTGATGGTCTACTATCCACTGATTTCTCTCTCTGACGTCGACTTGAAGAGAACAGTGCTACCTTCTGAGTTACACCATGGTTCTTGGGCATCTGCAATGGGTTCTGTTGTAGCGCATCTGTCCATTATTGTTAGGTGATATTCTGTTAGTGGGTTTCCTTTCTCATTATTCTGTCCCATTAGTTTTTTGCTTTGTGGCATCAATTCTAGTATTTAGAACAGCCCTATGAGTTATTTTATGTTTCTAATTTGAAATTCTGACTTTTGCACATCTGAGTTCTTTGGTTTTTGAAATTTTTGTGGTTGCTGAATTTCTGCTATGATATAGTAGTTTATTTGGTTAGTGTGGTTTGGGTGTTGTAATTTATTTCCAGGCCTCTTTCTTGATATTATTGTGTTTCTACTATGATTTCGGTATTCTCTTCTTGTTTTGCTACTTTAGTTGCATTAAATCATGGGTGATTGGAGAAACGTGGCAGTGGTTGCTAATATGGTTCCGGTAATGACTAAAATCACGGAATACAAACTCAATGGCTTAAATTTTCTGGAATAGAGTAAAATGATCGGTATTTGTTTCTTGTAGCTTGGATAAAGATGACTAGCTAACAAATGATCTACCTGAAGGTGATACTAGGCAAACTTGACTTAGAGAGGACGCTCGGTCATTCTTAGAGCTTTGGAATTCCATTGAGTGAGGTAATTAGTTTAATTAATGATTGCAAATTTGTTAAGGAATTGGTGGAGTATCTTGAATTTTTGTGCACGGGAAAAGGGAATTCAATTTAGTGAGGTATTTATTTCTTCACAAATCTCCTTATGACACAAAATAGAGTCTTCAAGCTTGGTTCAACAGATTTTGCGATGTAGTACAACAGTTTGGCATGCAGAAGTGTAACTCTGATACTCAATAATTTTTTAGAAGAAATAAGGTTGGTGTTTATGTTGATAACATTATTATTACAAGAAGTGATACAGTCAACATTTCATCATTCAAGGTATTTCTCCAGACTCAGTTCCAGACAAAAGGCTTATGATCATTGAAATATTTTTTTTTTTTTTTGAAACTGAAGTGTCCAGGTGTGATAGAGGCATCTTCCTATGTCAAAAGGAAGTATGTCCTTGATTTACTGAAGGAAATTGGATTTAGGCGTTAAACCATGCAGTGCTCCAATGACTCCTAATTTGCCACTTACAACTGATAGTGAGTTATTTAATGATCCTGAAATGTATAGAATATTGGTGAGCAAATTAGATTATCTTACGGTAACACGTCCAAATATTGTTTACTTTGTTACTCTCCTAAGTCAGTTTATGTCTTCTACTGTTACTCATTGGAAAGCTTTAAGATATTATTTTGTGCTACTTGAAAGACAATTTAGGTTGTGGCCTCGTCTATAATAATCATAGGCATATGGACATCGAGTGTTTTTCATATTCATATTGGGCAAGTTCGAAAGTTGATAGAAGATGAACTTCAGGATATTGTGTCTTCGTGAGTGGAATCTTGATATCATGGAGAAGTAAGAAACAAAATGTAATCTCTTGGTCGAATGCTAAATCAAAATCCCACAATTCGCTTGTAAAATGATTTGGATTCATCAGTTGTTAAAGGAAGTTGGTTTCAAATCATCTTTGCTTGTAAAGTTATTGTGTGATAATCGAGCTGCTCTTCACGCTGCATCAAACCCAGTTTCATGAACGAACAAAGCATATTGAGATTCATTATCATTTCATTTGTCAAAAGATACAAAAAGGTGTTATCTTTACAGGACATGTCAAGATGAGTGAACAACTAGGAGATATTTTCACAAAAGCTTTAAATGGACCTTAGGTTAACTATCTTTGTTTGAGGCCCTGACTCACCCTCCAAGGACGAACTTGAGGAACCCTTAGGTTTTCGGGGCATTGGGCATGATTAACATCTATGCTCCAACTTGAGGGAAGTGTTGAGGAAAGTCAATCCTTATTATGTACATAGCATGATTTTAGGGATTTCTTCCTAAATAGTTTAGGAATCACTTGTATATAAACTTGTATCTCCCTTTAATGAATGTATACAAAGCATACAATTCTCATAACAACCTCAAACTCTTTCCTTGGTGAAAAATATTTCCTCAAAAGAAAAAAAAGTCTCTCTCCCTCAAAACAAAATAGAAATATTGCATACCTTTCAAATTCCACTAATTATTTCCCTGCATATAATAATTTTACATGTGGCCAATGCTCATATTAGAAGTGTATAATTAAATATGTTATTTAAAATGTGACATATAGTAAAACTTTGATTGTGAATGATTAAATGAAAAGAAAGTAGTATCTGTTGAAATATTGTATGTGAGAAAGAATTTCTATATTTCTTCTGTCTCAATGAGATCCTATACATCCTATTTATGCACAAGTATCAAATTCCAAATAGGAAAAGAAAAGTCAAAAGACTGTTACCTATAGTTGTAATCCTTCACAACAAAATACAATGGAGGTCCAATTCTCAAATATTCAGAAATATTATTGAAATAACCCTGAGAACAATACAAGTTTTATTTTATTACAGTCAGCAAGAAAGGAAATATTAAAATGGAACCAAAAAGTTGGAAATAAATGGAAATCAGGTAAGAGCTTGAACCTGAAGGTAAGAATCTCGGGGAAGAACAATCTTTTGCTCCAAACCAGAATCAATCCTTGTACATAGTGACTACAAGAATAAAAAAGGTGTAAAAATGATATTAAAATAATGAACTTATAGAAAATATAAAGAAGAACGAGAATACTAGAATATGACTTCAATTGTTGAAAATTGAACAACTTACAATGCTTGCCAAAGAAAGGGCTACAAAGACAGCAACAACAAATATTTTAACTCCCCAAAGCCCAAGAATAGGTGCATGTACCTCCTACAATACAACGGTATTATAGAACTTCATTAGTACAATGAGCACAAGAAAACACACACAGGCACACCCCATTAAAAAATATCAACATTCTGAAAATTTTCCAATAGAATAGTCAACTAAATTTAACTAAGACTTAATTCCAATCTTTTTGGAATAGGACATATGGATCTTTTTTTTCTGCATTCAGCTAAATTTAGGTTGTCATCCATAAAAAGGTCTATCATTGATAAGTGTTTTTTACAACATAAACTCATCCTAGGTCTACCCCTTTCCTTCTTTCTACCAGTTCCTTTGATATGTTACCTCCCATACTGATGCACTTGGAAGACTATGATGGGCATATCCATCTTGTCTCCTACTACTTTGATATGTTTGACTCTCCACACTGACACCTTGTAAACTGAAAATGGACAAAGCCCAAACTATTTCAGTTATTCTCTCTCAGTTTATCTTCAATAGGCTTCACTTCTACATTCCTACTCAATCTATTATCACATCCACATCATGTTAACAACCTCATCTCTGCCATACTAATTTTGTTCGTATGCTACTTTTTCACCATCCAACATTCACTGCCATAAATTTGCTCTAAATGGCAGTCTACAAGACGTATTCCTTTAACTTGGAATTTACTATACAAGAGGACCCAGTTGTGCTTCTAAATTTCATCCATCTTGTTTAACATTTTCCAATAAAAAATAGAATAAATAGTTCTCAACCACAAATTCGTCATGCATAAAATGATGTACATAAGTCAAAGATGATGTAAAGAAATTACCTTCATATATCTAGCCAGCAGTCCAGGTTCTCTCTGATATATGCCTATATTTCATCAAAATACTTGATCAGAGATAATGAAATATTATTATAGATCTATTAATATGAAGTTCAACCTTAAAAGCCCCTAGGTTAACAGTGACCAGAATAATAGTATGAAAGTCCAAACAGACACCTTCATTTGGCCCTCCAGAAGGTGAAGGAACCTTTATGCACGGGAAACAATCAATCCTGTTATCCTCAGCTCTCTGACAATCCAAAACAATTAGTGCAACAAAAGCTGTGACTTGCAGAAGGAAGTCCAATAGAACAGCCATAGCTGAAGATAAATGGGTAAAGAAATGTCATTATTTACAAAATAAAACAAATCCAAAACCAATCTATTAAGACTTAACAGGAAACTTGTGGACCTGCAAACATAGAGAAAACACGACATGCTGGCATGGGAGTGAAACTTCCAACAGCAAATGCCAGAAATTCAGACAAACTAGCAAGTGTTATTGATGGACCTACTTCAACCAGTGCACTACTTATCCGCTCCTCTAATGATAATTCCAGCGATTGCCGTTTCACAGCATGCACCAATATACACATGTTATCGACTCCCACCTGAAAAAATTAATGGAGGGAAGCAATGAAACAAAGTAGATTATATAAGTGTCATTCTACAACAATATAGTCAGACAACTATATATCGACACGAAATACCAAGATGATAAAAAACCATTAACAACAGATTTGTAGAAACACATGGTCATACTGTGAGAAGAATTAACTTAGATATTATTTATTTTGAATTTAGGGAAATTTAGTTTTGTTTTACGTTCTAACTTTGTTGTTCTTCCCAACAAGTTATCATTCTTCACTTAAAGCCACTCCTTTTGAACTGGTTTATGGTAGGGAGCCTCCTTGCCCTTTGCTTATTGTCCCTGTTCATTTAAAATTGACGCAGTGGACTGCCTATTGCACTCAAGAGTTCTTCCCTCCACCATAATTTATTGCATGTCCAACAAAAGATGAAAGCTTCTTATGTTGAGTGCAATAGGCTAAGGGGAAAACTCTTGAGTGCAATATTGCATGTCCACCATAATATAGAAATGTATAGGACGAGTAACTGTAAAGCAATATTTTCAGTCAGTTTATGTCCTTACCAATTGTTATGCATTGGGAAGCCTTGGGATAGACTTTATGTTACTTAAAGAAAGGTCCAACACATGGTTTACTGTATAATAATAATGAGCATTCAAATATTGAATGTTCTGTAAATGCAAATTGGGAAAATTCTAAGGTAAACAGGAGATAAACCCTAAACCCTAAAACCCTAAACCCTAAACCTTTTTGTTGGAGGAAATTTAGTATCATGGCGAAGTTGGTTATGGGTATAGCATAAAGCTATTGCACAATCTGCATTTGAGGTCATATGGGTACATCAGTTATTGAATGAAGTTGGTTTTAAGACCTCTCCTCCTGCTAAATTAGGTGCAATAACCCAGTTGCTCTCCATATTGCTTCTAATCATGAAATTTCACGTAAAAACAAACAAACTGAGATTTATTGTCACTTAGTTCATGAAAAGATTCAGCAGAAGATTATTCCTAAGGACATGTCAAGATGAGAGAATAACTAGGGGATATTTTCACAAAAGCATTACATGTGGGCCGGGTCAGTTACATTTGTAACAAGTTGGGCATGATTGATATCTACACTCCAACATGATGGGGAGTGTTAATAAACTGATAGGAAAGAACATATGTATAGTTGACTGGAGATTCTAATAGCTTGATCTTAGGAATAGAATCATATGTATTCCTAAATAGGAATGCCTAAACTTGTATAAACCACAACAAAGGCAACCATATCTGCAATACAGCATTAAAACAAGAATGGCACTTGGAAATAGATTGACACTGAACTTACTGCTAAAACCAGGAAAGGAATGACTTCCATTATTATCAGTGTTGATTTAACTCCAATGACACTGAAAAATCCAACTGATCCAAGGACAGAAAGCATGACAAGCACAACTCCTGAGAGACCAAGCAATACCTAAAAAACATTTCATCAACAAGTTAGTAGCTATCACCATGTGAGAACTTTATCAAAGCCACAAGGAGAGCAATTGATAAAATTTTAAGAATATTACAAGAAAACAAATTAAATTCACGTGAACACAAACATGGCAGCAGATGAATGGATATTTAAATTCGTGTATGGGCCCCACACATTGCATTTATGTAATCCTTCAATGGCTTTTTACAACAAGAGTGGTACATGAATCAATGCCATCATTTCAAGCTTCTAAAAGGTGACAAGCATTACCCTAATTTATTTCATAGTATTGAATTGGTCAATATAGAATTGTTTTTTTTTTTAGGAAAAAAAAAGTTGAATGAGAGTTATACTTAGAGGGCGTTATAAAATCCTTCTAGTTATCTTGCAATAATCCAGTATATGATATAGATTCCATTACGTATGCAGCCTAGATGTAATAGTTTTTTTCCATGTAGCAATCCAAAAATCTAGAAGCAGCCTGCCACCCACCATACAACATTTTTAGACAAGGACATCTCTAGTCCACCTACCACAGCGATCCGCGCTCTATCTAACCTAGAGCCTTTCCCTTAAATGTGAAAATTGAAGGATAAACAAGAAAGAACAAAGCAACTGAGAAACTAAGTATAGGCAGTAAAACCAAAACAAGAGATAGACGACCTCATATGAATCAATTAAGAGTCGAAATATGAAATAAATATATATATATGTGTGTGTGTGTGTGTGTGTATTTCATATATATGTATGTTACAAACATATAAACATATACACACAGTTTCAAAGCTAAAGAACAGTGCAACAGGAAAAAAATTGTACCTTTGATGAGAGATAGAATGTAGACAAATGAAGTACATCGCCCAATGTCACAGATATGTAAGCAAACATCACAACATAGCTCACCTGAGACAATTGGACAGAAACGGAAAATGACAAAAAAAAAGAATCATCTTTTCTAATTTGTTGTCAAGGACAAGTAGAGGGCTGAATAAAGATTATTTTAAGAATTAAAAAAGAAATCAGTTGTACCACAAGCCACTTACAACTACAGTAATAACATCTGCAGTACTTTCTCTTTTCAACTCTTCCTCAATTGAGCTCTCACTTGAGTATGAAAGAGTGAGATTGCTGGACTGCACCATGGGTAGTAGCTCCTCCTGTCAATAGTTGGTTTGCATTACACCACATATGCAACATCCAAAACTTAAAATAAAGAATAAAAAAAAACACTAAGGTAACAAATTATTTCAATCTCTTTTTCCTAGAAGAAGGAAAATAAGTAAGCACTTGATGATACAAAAATGCATGTGCTAGCTACTAAACCGCAAAATAGAAACCTGCATCCAGAAAGAACAAATTTCTATTCCTGTTACCACGTTCTCCAAAAATTTAACATGAAATCTATAAAATTTCAAGGTTTCATCTCTTTCATAGACAAACTTTCCTCCCAAAATTCTGTTAAAAAATTTATGAGAAACGAATTATTCTCCAAAATTTTTTTGTAAAATAACTCGAAGTTTTAAGCACATTGGGAAACAAAATATCTTTCAGTAAGGACCATGATAATGTCAGACCTATATGTCTCCATATTTTTCCCTTATTGTTGAATTTGAAAGAAAATTACACAAAAAGAAAAAAAAATACAAAGAAGGTCACTAATAATTGGACTCTACTATGCAATTATGTGATTCTTTTATGCAATATTGTAATGTCACTGGTGCTATAGCAAGTCATAGTTACATTATTGTTTGTACACCAAGTAACTACGATCCAAATTTAATTCCAGAAATTGAACAGTAGGTATACAAATATAATAAACTTAATAGTAGGTCTATAAATATAATAAAATTTATTCAAATTCTTTGATGTTTAATTTTATATTTACCAAGAAAATTGTTGACAATTTATCCATAGAATTGAATTATACTAACACATAAAGGAAATTACCTTATTGACATTTTGCACTAAAAAATTAGTACAGTAAACATGTCATTAAGAAAATAATAGAACAGATGACACAGAAAAAAATCCAATATCAGCGTTCTTTTTATAATTATTCACAAACTTTTGATTTCGGAAATTTTATGTGACACCTTTAAAATCTTTATAATACCATCATGCATCCAAATAAAATTTCACAATGTAAACTACTTCTCCTCATCGAAGCGGAAGTTTAACCATTGCTGTAGTAGCCTAAGGCAATAATATTGTAGTTCACTGCTGGGATAACTATCTCTTAGGTGAGACTTGACTTAAATATGCTCACATGCAGTCCTAAATTTGTTACTTCTTTCTTGATACGTTATGAGCCAAAAATTGTCAACTTTTGAAATAAAATATTTTATTATATTAATCATTGCACATGGCATTCAACCTAAATAAACAAATTCAAGCCCAATAGGCAGCAAATTTAGGATTATTTTTTACATAAATTTTGTCAGTATAAAATAACACAAATTAAGAAGGTTACATCATAAACTGCCAAAAATTGAAGTTTGTGATAAAATTGCAATAAGGGGTTAAAAGTTCTTTTTTTTTTCTGGCAATTGGGCAAAAATAATATAAGGTCCTGCTACAATGCAGCCATAATGATCTTCAGAAACCATCAGAGTTCTTTTTTTATAGACTCCTCTATGAATTTCTGGAAGTCAAGAAAATGACTTCCCATTTTGAACATAAAGTTATTTTCTCAAATTTGGCTCATTCCCCACTTGGAACAAATGTAAGTATGTTATGTTTGGAAATAATGATTTCAAATGACTAATTAGTATTCCATTGTAACATTAATTGAATGAAAGTTGTTGTGATATATTACTGTATGTATGAGTAGTACAGTTTAGGTGTAAAAGGTAACTTAGGTATTTTGGAAATAGCCTACATCTATAAATAATAGTGAATTGTATCTCATTTGTTAAGAAAGAAGCAATAAAAACTCTCACATAACACATAAAATCAACATGGTATCAGAGCATAAAACCCACCTTTCGTCAGCCCAAACACAGTAGAGAGAGAAAAACCCTAGCGTAGGTTGAAGCTACTGCGACCACAGGAGAGAGAGTAAACTGTCACCGCCCAAACCAGGTGGAAGAAGAGTCGCCGGTCGGCCTTTGCCCGCTTTCCGGTCACCAATAGACGCCACGCGTGGGCTCACGCGCCGCCGACAGGTTCTGCCGTCTTCTTCACGCGCCGGCGTGTGGCGCATACTCCGGCCACTTCTCCGGCAATGGATCACTCCAGCAGCGTCGCCTTGGTGTTGCGCCTCCTCCTAGACTATTTTCATACACTGGTTCTTGTGTTTTCGGGGCTGTCTGTTGGATTGCACTATTTTTCGGGTGTTTTTTACGGTATTTAGACCTGATTTCAGTAGTTTCTGTTGTCTTTTGACAATGGGTGATGGTATTGACACTAAAGTTAGTGCTTCATATGACAACCCATCCTTACAAATCAGTCCGATGAAGCTAAACGGTACAAATTATCTTGCATGGTCTAGGTCATGCCTATTGTTCATTAAAGCTAGAAGGTTACAAGGCTATATTACGGGTTCTAAAGCCTCACCCGCACCTAAAAGTGACGTTTTTGACAAATGAGACTCTGAAAACTCATTAGTTATGTCCTGGCTTATAAATTCTATGGAGCCTAGAATTGCTAATGGGTATTTGATGTTGGATACTGCAGTAAAAATTTGAAAAACTATGACTACGACCTACTCTCAGCGTGGAAATTATGCTCAAGTGTATGAGCTTTGCAACAAAGTCCACAGCTTGAAGCAAGGGGAATTGACAGTTAACCAGTATTATGCTGCCTTGAATGACCTATGGCAACAGCTAGACTACTATGAGGCCTTTCATCCCAAGTGCGAAGTGGATGCGGCTGAATACCAGAAGAAGGTTGAGACTGAGAGAGTCTATGAGTTTCTTGCAGGATTGCATGCTGAATATGACCTGATTAGGATCCAGATCTTGGGGAAAGATCCTCTACTTTCCTTAGAGGAAACATACTCTTATGTATAACAGGAGGAGAGTAGGAGAGGTGTGATGTTATCCCCTAGGCCATCTGAGAGAGCTGGACTTGTAGCTTCTCAATACTTACAAACTATTCATACTCGATCTGAGGAGAATAACAATCGTTGTGACCATTGTGGAAGGCTAGGACATATTAAGGAAACATGCTGGAAGTTGCATGGTAAACCGACTGGTGGACGTAGTCGTGGCCGTGGGGGTAGAAAGCCAAGTTTTACTCGCCATGTTGCTCACCAAGCTGAAGCAGTTATAGCCCCTGAAGTAGTCTCAGCATCCCCCACTGGTGGTTTATCTTCTGAAGAGCTACAGACCTTGAGATGTCTTATGACAAAGCTCGACTCTCCATCAACTCCAGAAGCTTCCTCTAATTTTGTGCATTCAGGTATGACTTTTTTAGCTGACTCTGTTGATAATTCATGGGTTATAGACTCAGGAGCAAACGAACATATGACAGGCTCATCTAATAACTTCTTAACATATTCACCTTGTCCTAGTAAACAAACTGTCCGTATTGCAGATGGTTCTTTTACTTCTATTTCCGGAACAGGTTCTATTCAATGCACCCCTAACATCAATTTAAACTCTGTTCTTCACATTCCTAGCTTTCCAGTAAATCTCCTATCTGTTAGTGCTATTAC
>CANUEX010030132.1:0-36493 GCA_948099535.1 Jatropha multifida | reverse complement strand
AAGAAGAAAGAGAAGAGTTGCTTTTGAGTTGAAAAGTCAAATTTGACTTCTTAAGTTTATGCCAAATGAATGTCTATGATCAAATCCTAAGTAATCTCATTCAATGGCTCTAAATATTCCTCAAATAATTCACTTTCAAATATTATTTAACTCCACAAATTAATTAAATTAATCACACAAAAATAATCTCTCATTTATTCCTTAATATCCGACACTAAAAATAATATTCATAAGTTGCCACAATTCTCCAAAAATATTCATGAAATATTTTCTACCCATCTAAATCATGCAAACATGCTCCAAAAATATTAATTAGAATATTAGACACATGTAGTAATTTTTTCGAACCGAAATAATACCAAGTCCCGGACCGATGGTACTATTTATAGACCGGTAAATCACTATTAACGACATCGAAAAATTAGACTGTTACAAATATTGTGATCATCAGCTTGAAACTTTATTAAAATTATTGTACTTATTAGTATTTTGATTCTACTAACATTTAATTTATGTCTTTTTAATTTTATTGTTCTATATTATATATTAATATATGATATACAGTTATATATTTATATTTCTATCATTTTTAAATTTCTGCCCCTTTATTTATTTTGTTTATTTGTTTTAATTACTTAGTATTTATTTTGTTAATTTACCTTAATGTTCTTTATTTATTATTGATCTAAAGTTTTCATCTTAATTTTTGTTGTTCTAATATTTACATTCATCTTATATTGTGTGAGTGCTTGTGCGGTGATTATTTTTATCTGCGCTAAAGGTTAATGTTTATTTAAATTGTTATATATATTTGGGTAATTTGTGATTAATATTTGGGATGTAATATTTGTGCAATTTATGAAGAATTCCTAAGGATTCTTATTTTTATGGATTGTAATAATTTAGATTAATTTCTATGGTTTTGTAATAATTTATTTTGATTTTGATTTGTAATAATTTGAATTTTATTTTTGTTGATTTGTATTAATTAACAAAAATGAGAATATGTAAGGAATAATTGGGTAGAATGTATTTTAGGAGATGGTTTGTAATTCTTTTCTCCTGCCTCCATTCTTTATGGATGTTTATTTTGTGTTGGATGTATGATTTATGTGTGATCAATTGCTTGGATGACATATTTTCAAAAATTGCATAAAAAAAATATTTTACATCTCAATTTAGACTAATACTATTATTAATAAATAACGAATATTTGGACAACTAGGAGACTAATTTAAACCGAGAGAAATGAGTGTCTAACACCTTCCCATTTCATACCCAACTCCCGAACTCAATTCTGGTTAAAATCGGATTAATTGATGCCCTTATCAAAGTAAGGAAACCATTTTCATGAGGATAAAATGGATTTTGATAAAATAAATAAGTTTTATTAAATAAAATGAACTAAACCCATTTGATTTGGTTCTTTTAAGTGACTCTTGGAAAAACTTTGAGACGGTGTGAAAAACCATGACCCCCATAGACCTATAGTGCATTTTGACTCATCGGATTCGATTTTGTCTTTTGACCTCTTATTTTTGGATCTCGACTAGGAGTGGATGGTTCAACCTATATTTTTGTTGGGCTTTCGATATACTATAGCCTATACTATAAAACAACGGATACTTGACATAGGGTAAGGACTGGGGAGAGATGATAGATGCTTAGATGATAGGACTTTTGTGATTTCCCTTCTACATGACTCATACTGTTTTAGAGAAATATAAGAGAGAAATCATTTTGACACATGTTATGAAAAGAACACTCAGTTTAGCCTTTATGAGATTGTTGTTTTATGCCTTAATTTTTGCCTAAAATGCCCTCGTGGGTTTTCGATTTAGGATGTTGCCCTAGCTTTTGCATAAGCTACCCTTCCTAATTTTTGACATAATGGGTTTTTCTAATTTTGTCTAAGTCGCCTGCCCTAATAGGTTTTCAACTTAGCTCTATTTATTTTTTCCTAAACCGCCCTTTGCTGGTTTTCAATTTAGCTTTTGATTTTTTTTTTCTCTTCTTTTTTTTCTTTCTCTTTTTTTTAGTTGGCATAGTGAAAGTCTAAATTTTCATGAAAGGGGCAAAATATATTTTTATTATCATTGTGATTGCACCCACAGGCTAGGCTACTTACATATCTTATATTTTAGTAAACATATTTTTGAGAGTCAGGTCATCATAGTTCGGCCTTAACAATGCACAAAAGGGGGGCAAGATTTATGGTGCTAATGCTTGGATGCATTCGCACAAAGTACCTCTTTGGCTAATCCAAATTGAAAGGATTTTTAAATTCGTTGTCAGCAATGTCTAATAAGATGACACTGCCTTCAAAGAGAATCTTCTTCAGGATATGAAGAGGCTGCCTAGTTTGGCCTGATTTATCACCGAGGATTGTGTAAGAATTATTATTTCATTGAGTACAAGAGAACCTTCTTCCAATTTTTTAGTCTTGGTCCCTCTTGTTGAAGTACCAAGCTATTCTTTATAAGTAACCCTAATTTTGATTGAGGGCTTCTTTTTAACTGATCGTGGTGCTTTGAGCCCATTCTGTTTTGGGCAACTGTCTTTCCTCTTATTGACACAAGGGCTATTTTCATCCCATTGATCAATGAATGTGGTGCTGCCTTAATGATTAAAGTTCTTTATTCTATTCTCAAAGAAATCTCCAACTTCTTTTTTTGGAGTTTCTGCTTGATCGACTAGATTTGTCCATAGGTAGGACCAATTTCTAGATTTGCCCCATTGTAAAGTAGTATGGATATTGTCTAATGAGCTCTATTAGCCCCTCTTTATCATGATGCACAAATGTATACTGGGCTTAGATTTAGTGCCAACATTTATTTGTTATTATTTTTCAACAATCTTATTAAGGCTAAAGGGAGTGGTAACAAGAAAATTAAAACTTTTCATTGTGAATAAAAGAGCCATGATTGGCATATACATCAAGTTTAAAAAAAAGATCGATATGGTTTGACAACGAAGATAAAGAAGAAGACACAAACTCTAAGGAACTAGACTTTGACTCAATTTCAGATTTTGACTCAAACTCAAGCTTCACACTCTATGGCTTCTTCCAAGGACTAGTTCTGAATATGTGCTTGGATAGCCTGGATTAGACTGATAGGGTATGTTTCCATCTAAGTTAAAAGGGAAGGCAAAAGAGGGTTACAGTTTGCTTTGGTTAGAATGAAATCCTATAATTAAAGTAAAGCAATCTTATGGTGCTCAAGTCAAGTTTGAGGCTTGGGTTTGAGCAAGGTATTTCAGCTAGATTATGGAAATAAGGTTAATTTTTATATGTTGGGTTGAAGTTAGAGAAGAGGAATTTGTATTGTTGCTCAATCTAGGTTTAACATAAAGGACTTGGCTATTCTCAGGTCAGCTGGATAGGGGTGATAGTGTCTTCTTCCATCATATCACCAATCATAGAACAAACAAGAGAAGGATAATGCTTGCTTTAGTCAAGGTAAAAGTATGCATTTTTTTTAGGCAATTGGATGGTTCTCAAGTATGCATTTGAGGGGCAATTTATGGTACTTGGGTCATGTTTGTGGTTTTGGGTGTGCTCAAGTTAGACTTGAGGTTTTAATAACTTGGGCAAGGTGCCCCCAATTTATGGTTCTTAGTTTAGGTTTAAGGTTTTCATAGTCGAGGGTTTACTCAGGTCAGATTTGAGGTTTTAAGTGTACTCATGTTGAACTTGAGTCTTTGGTAATTGGTATGCCCATATCAAGTTTAAGGCTTTGGGTGTACTTAGGTCAAATTTAAGGGTTTGAGCAATTAGTGTGCTCGGGTTTGGTCTGAGCTTTGGGTGTACTAAAGTCAGAATTGAGGTTTTTGGTAATTAGTGGTGCTCATGATAGGTTTGAGGCTTTGAATGTACTTAGGTCAGATTTTAGGTTATGTTGGCAATGCCTAGGTTTGTATTCAAGCTTAGATAGGGGCATTTCCCCCATTTGGGTGCTTAAGTCTGGTTTAAGATTTTCAAGAAAGATTTGGATGAATAGGGTGCTCAAGTTGGTGTTTGCCCCTAGTGTATAGGGCTTATGTCAGGCTTAAGGCTTTAGGTATGATGGTGTTTGCTCAGGTCAGTGTTTGAGGCTATGATACGTGTTTAGGCGATGCTTAAATCGATATTTGATGACTAGATCGAGGCATTGCCTCAATTTATATGCTTAGGTTGGTGTTTAAGGCTTTTTGGTAGCTTAGGTCAATGTTTGAGGCTTTTTGGTAGCTCAAGTCAGTGTTTGAGGCTTTTTGGTAACTCAAGTCAGTGTTTGAGGCTTTGGGATGTGTTTAGGCAATGCTCATATTAGGATTTGAGGCTTAGATCAGGCAATTGCCCCCAGTTTAGATGCTTAGTTTGGTGTTTAAGGCTTTATGGTAGCTTAGGTCAGTGTTTGAGGTAATTGGTGGTGCTCATGACAAGTATGAGGCTTTGAGTGTACTCATGTCAGACTTGAGGTTTTGGGTATGCTTAGGTCAAGTTTGAGGCTTTTGGTATGCTCAGGTCAAATCTGAGGCTTTTGGTGGACTCAGGCTAGATTTGAGGCTTTTATTGAGCTTAAGTCAAGTTTGAGGCTTTAAATGTGCTCAAGTTAGATTTGAGACTTTGAGTGTGCTCAGGTAAAATATGAGGCTTCGAGTGTGCACAGGTTAGGTTTGAAGCTTTTTAGTAGCTCAGGTCAGTGTTTGAGGCTTTAGGAATTTTAATGGTGCTTAGGTTAGTGTTTGAGGCTTTTTTGGAAAATAGAAAGCAACGCTCAAATCAGTAGTTGAGGCTTTGATCGGGGCATTGCTCCTGGTTTAGGTGCTTATGTGTGGCTTAAGGCTTTTTAAGTGAGTAAGGGTACTCAGGTGGATGTTTGAGGTTTAGATCAAGGCATTGCTTCCAGTTTAGATGCTTAGGCTAGTGTTTAAGACTTTTTAGCAGGTCAAGTCAGTGTTTGAGACAATAGCCAAAACTTTGAAATGGCATAAATTTTGACTCGAGGGTCTGATTAAGGTGTATTTTTTGTGAAAGGGCATAACTTTTGAGCGTCCGAAGGAGCCTTGCCATAGTTTTGACCCCAAAATCATTTTATTTTGTCTAGAAACTAACATTTTCTGATTTTTCAAAGCTTAACTCAGGGATTTTAGGTGGTGCTTGGGTCGATATTTAAGGCTTAATTCAAAGGGAATGCCCTTAGTTGGGGTGCTTCGGTCTAGTTTAAGGCTTTGGAGTATTTAATAGTGCTTAAGTTAGTGTTTGAGTCTTTTTAGTAATTCTGGTATGCTCATCATGTAAGTGTTTGAGGCTTAGATACGACTTAAGGCTTTTAAGTATATGGGTTCCCAAATTGGTGTTTGAGGATTTTAGTATATGTTTAGTCGGGTAAATCTCCTCGGGTAAGGCTTTGTGTTTAATTTGACTACTAAATGGTGTTTAGGCTTGAACATGGGTTTGTTGTTTAGGTTGACCACTAGATGGGTTTAGGAGTTGACCACTAGATGGTGTTTAGTTTTGACCATTGGCTAGTGTTGAGGTTTGACCACTAGCTGGCATTTTGATTTGACCACTGATTGGTGTTTAGGTTTAACTACTGGATAATATTTAGGGATTGACCACTGGATAGTGTTTAGTTTGGACCCCTGGATGGTGTTTAGGGATTTCTTGGTCAGTGACATGAAATGCTTGCATATGTGAATGTCACGCCAAAACCATTTCATGATTTTTTTTAGGTTCATATAAACCTAGGGATCAATTCTAGGGCCATTACATGCTTTTGTTGGATTGGTTTAAGGGTCCCATCCACTAGTGTTGGAATATACCTCATCATTTAACCATGTTGTATCAAATGGAACAATTAGTACGACAAACCTTTTACCCTATCGAAAGGATCGCAGGTTTGCAGGATTAGGTTAGCAGTTTTCTCGACCCAAGGCAACTCTAAGGAAGATTGTCCCTAGGTGATAATAGCAACTCAGTTTGCTTAGTTCTAATGATGGGAAAGGATCCTAAATGATGTATCTGAATGTATGAAAGAGTGATTTCTCAATTAAACCCAAACTAGAGGTTCAAAACTTACTCAGTAGTCCTCTTACTATATTTTTTAGTTTTGAAAAAATGTTAAAGTCCTTAGTGGAGTCACCAGCTATGCGACCCTAACCAAGCATCGAGGGAAAAGTGTAATAGTCTGTTTATTTAATGTCTTTTTCAGTGTCAGTAATAGTGATTTACCGGCCTGTGAATAGTACCATCGGTCCGGGACTTGGTATTATTTTGTTTTGAAAAAATTACTATACATGGCTAATATTTTATTTAATATTTTTGGAGCATGGTTGCATGATTTAGGTGGGTAGAAAATATTTCATGAATATTTTTGGAGAATTAAGGTATTTAATGAATAGTGATTTTTAATGTAGTATGTTAAGGTATAATTGTGGAATTATTTTTGTGAAATTACTTTAATTAATTGGTGGAGTTAGATAATAATTAGAAGAGAATTATTTGAGAAATATTTTGAGTCATTGGATGAGAATACCTTGACTTGATCATAGCCCTTCATTTGGCATAAATCTAAGTAGTCAATTTTGACTTTTCTACTTAAAAGTTACCACCTAAGCACACTATTCACTTATCCTCATCCCCTCTCTCCCACGCCATTTTCATCTTCTTCTTCTTCTCCATTTCTTTCAATTTCTTATCACTAACCACCTCAAATTTCATGAATTAAACCAAAGATTAGTAATTAAACATTAAGAATTAAGTAAGAGAAGTAAGAATTTGAAGTCCTAAGCTTAAGAATTTGAGTTTCTACCAAAAGCAAGTAAGTTGTGGTTTTTAAGTTTTGTGATTTAATGAGTAGAATTCAAGGATTAGGCATGTAATTGATGCATTAAGTCATGCTCCATTCATTTCTCTGGTTAATTTTGATTTTTATGTGCATTTTTCCTATTTTGAAGAAGTTGGTGAACCCTCTCTAAAGGGAAGGAGAAAGCCAAAGAGTGAGGTTCACCAAGCTTCTTTAAGAGGTTAGTGCACTATTATTTCCATTCCCCTTTCATTTTCTTTAAGTTTCAATTTTTAGGTTCTTGAATGATTTTTGAAGATTTTGTGTTTTTGGTGGGAAATTAGTTAATTGCTTGTTTTTATATGATTTTTCATGATTTCTAAGCATGATGAGATGCTGGAATGGGAAAGGAACACCTCCTTTCCCTTTCCCCATGTTTGCCCGAACCTCCTTAGGAGGAAGGGCTTTGAATTTCTTTGATTTTCCTTTGATTTTCTTGCTTGATTTGGACTTTAACGAGTTAATTGATAAGTAAATTAATGATGGTTAAAACCTCTTCCTTGAATTTTAATGTTTAAGAAATTTACAAGACTTAAGGAAAGCTTGAAATGTGCAAAAGATGAGTTTTAGGACTAAATGTGTTTAAGTAAATGATTTAATGTTTTAATTAAGCCTTTTAAACTTGAAATGTGGTACTTGGTGGAAGGGGAACACTTTCCCCTTTCTTGACAAGAAAAGGTCGAACCACCCTAGGTGGTAAGGCATGTTTTGTTTTCTTTAAATGTTGATTTTAAGATATTTCAAGCTATGTATATGGAGGTATTATGAAAATATGGTTTTTGTTTGAAATATGAAGTGATTTTGTTGAATTTTACAAGTTGTAAGTTAAGGAATTTTGAAATAATAAGAACTAAGTTAAGAGGTACTTTGCTAAGGAACTATTTATAAGAAATAAGATCATTTGTGGAAGAATAGATTTATTTTGGGCTCTACTATGCATAATTGAAATCTAGTATGATGAGATTGATTTCGATATGTGAGCATGCTCGGGTTATCAGCCCATTCTATTATGTGGAGCTATGATCATATGCTAGGGTTATCAGCCCTTATGAATAGGCGGACGTGCTTATTATGTGATGGGGATGGAGCTTCCATAGGCCATGATTGTGTGATCGGGGTGGCGCTTTCACAGGCCACGATCGAATCTGTTTACATTCATTCTGTATTAGTACGAGCCTTAACTAAAAATAGAATTTTAATTTGCTATAAGGAAATGAAGATACATTTATATTTACGAACTTCTATATGATTTTTGAAATGTTTAAATTTAATTAGTATGACTTTGGTATTTAATTTATATATATTGATTTGAGTATTTTAAAGCGTATTTGAGACTTGTTATTTTGGTTATTCTTTGTTATTTTTATTGATAATTATTTAGCACCACTGAGTCTTCCACTCAGCGCATTGATTTTTATCACACACAGGTTAAGAGCGATGGACGCTACCCGAAGACCGAAGGAGTAACATCAGAGTTGGAATATTATCTTTGGGAAGGACATATAGTAATTTGTGGTTTTTGGCATATATATAAAAATTGTAAATGATTGAGGTTGTATATATTAAGTTTGTAAATTCATTAAGAGTTGTGATTAATTAAGTAATAATATCTTATTATATTTATGGTGTACGATTATTGATAATTTAATCCGCTGAATGAATGTTATAATATCATGATAGAACCTAAAATAATTTATGGATATTTAGAAGTGCTTGGGGTTTGAAGGAATTAATATTGAAAGTGTATATATTTTCTTTGTGTGGCAAATGAATTTTTAGGGGAAACCCTTGCGAATTTTTCGTAGGAATTTCCTTAAATATTATTTTTTTTAATTTTTATTACTTGCCTCCTTATGGAAACTTAGCCACTTCTAATATATGATCTAGAGTAATAACTGAGATAAGACGGTGCTCCAGGACCGAATGTGGCATGCGTTGTCTGGTCCTTTGGAATTGGGCGAGTGTTACAAAAAGATATCTAAAGGATGGAGTTTTTAATCCAATTGGGCCCATTAGTCGATTTGTCATGAAAATTGGGATGAACTCCCTCCAATTTCTTTTTATTAGATCATGGCTCAATTTAGCACTTAATGTGATGTCGGGTTGACTCTTTGGAATTCTTTGATGGTGTTTGATGTGTTAGAGTCGCCACCTTAATTTATTTTTATTTTCAGGGAAAGAATTAAGGAAAAACCCTATGATGGACTCGATGTTCAATTTGCCTTTTAGGATAAAAGGGTTTAGGGACTAGGTTTTCAACTTCTTTCGAAATGAATCAACGGTTTCGGAATTAATTAAGAAATCAAAATATTTGTTTTTTGTGAATTACAGTGATATTAATGCATGAGCATACTTATAATGCATGGTAATTATAGACAAAACACTAAAAGCATAATTGAAATATAAATGTACAATTTAGAGGGGAGCCCGACTCTAGCCTCTTTTATCGAAGATTCTAAGTAGTGGGACACATTTTCCTAAGTCCCCACATGTCAGATTGGTCAGGGGCCAGCTACCTAGGCTGAAATCCATGGGTATGCCTTCGTACCTTATTTGTATGAGGATCAGGGTGCACGAAGTTCTACCATCAATTAGGATGGTAGGATTTTAAGGGTGTCACTCATGCTGGATGGATCAAAGTTAGGTTTGAAAACTGATTTTATCGATTTCACTGGACGAATCGAGCTTTATGTGTCGAATGAGCCGAGCATAAAGCATGTTATATGCCAAATGGACCAGGCTTAATAATTTTATAAGGTGTTGGATAGACCGGGCTAAATTCATAAAGTTTTGAGTTTAGACGTATACCGTAGATCAAGGGGTTTGAAGGTCGGGGGCGCGAGTGTGCAATTGCAAAGCTCCATGATTGTAAATTGCCAAGGATATGGAGTCTCTCTCTAAAATAGCAAAAGGATGGGCCCAAGGACCCTACTATAGTCTTTTAATATTGTTAATTAACGAATTATTTAAATTAATTAATAATGAAATAGTTATCTAGTAGCTTTAGTCTTAAGATGACCAAAGTGTGAGTGAAAGTCAAAATGATCGACTTTTGAGAACCAAGTCAATATTTGGCTGAACTAAGGAAGAAGAGTACATCAAGAAATTGAAGGAAAGATTTTTGTATTTCTTTCTATTGTGTTGTATATACAATCCCTAAGCTAGGTAATTTATATACAAATATTTCACTAGAATAGGAAACTAATTAACTAGGGAAGTCTAGCAAACAAGGAAAGTAAATCAAAACTTCATAACAAGGATTTCAACACTCCCACTCAAGTTGGTGCAAAGATATTATACATGCCCAACTTGTAAACCAAAGGATGAAACAACTTGCTACTCAAGCCCTTCGAGAAAACATCCGCCAATTATTCTTTTGAAGTCACATAGAAGACCCTTATGGAACCTTCAACAATCTTTTCTTTTATAAAGTGACGATCAATCTTTATGTGTTTAGTTCAATCATGCTGGACTGGATTATTCACTATACTGATGGCTGCTTTACCATCACAAAACAAGTATGTATCTGCTGTTTCAAACAACTTTAATTCTTTCATCACTTTACGCAACCATAGGAGTTCACAAATTCCTTGTGTAATAGCTCTATACTCGGCTTCTGCACTCGGCTTCTGCACTAGACCTAGCAACCACAGTCTGCTTCTTGCTTCTCCATATGACCAAGTTTCCACCAAGAAAAACACAATAACCCGAGATTAATCTTCTATCATCAAAGGAACCGGCCCAATCTGCATCCATGTAGCCTTTTATTTTCAAATGGCCATGTTTGGAAAATAACAACCTTCTACCTGGAGCTGATTTCAAATATCTCAAAATTTGATGCACCGCTTCTAAGTGAAATTCTCGAGGGTCATGCATGTATTAACTCACTAGACTAACAGCATAGGCAATATCTAGTCTAATATGAGAAAGATAAATCAGTCTCCCAACCAATCTCTGATCTCTGCCTACATCGACTGGACTTCCCACTCTAGCTTGAAGCTTGTGATTAGCTTCGATGGGTGATTTTACAGGTTTACTTCCCAACATACCAGTTTCTTTAAGGAGATCAAGAATATACTTTCTTTGAGAGATAAAAATTCCTTTTTCAGATCTAGCAACTTCAATTCCAAGAAAATATCTAAACTTTCCTAAATCCTTAATCTCAAACTCCTTGGCTAACAAATTCCTCAAGTGAGTCATTTCTTCTTTATTATTCCCTGTCACCACTATATCATCAATATAAACAATAAGTAATGTTATCTTACCTGTATGATGTTTAATGAATAAGGTATGATCAGCATCACTTTGAAAGTACCCAAAAGAAAGCATAGCTTTACTCAACCTTTCAAACCATGCTTTTGGTGACTGTTTCAGCCTATATAATGACTTCTTCAGCTTGCAAACTTTCCCTCTAGTCTTGTCATCAACAAATCCCAGAGGAATCTCCATAGACACCTCTTCTTTCAAATCACCATGTAGAAAGGTGTTTTTAACATCAAACTGATGTAGCTCCCAGTCAAGGTTGGCTACACAAGATAATAAAATCCTAATAGTGTTTGTCTTTGGTATAGAGCAAACGTTTCCTAATAATCAACTCCATAGGTCTGATTGAATCCTCTGGCAACCAATCTAGCCTTGTACCTCTCGATTGAACCATCTGCCCTATGTTTAACTGTGAACACCCACTTACATCCAACTGGCTTCTTCCCTAGTGGTGAACTTACAAGATCCCATGTCTCATTTTTTACCAAAGCTCTCATTTCCTCAACCATTGCAGCCTTCCATTTTGAGTCCTTTAATGCCTCTTGCCAATCCTGCAGTATAGACACAGAAGAAACAGATAAAACAAAGGCTCTATATGAAGGAGACAGAACATTATAGGAGATAAAATGAGAGGTGGGATGTTTAGTGCATGTTCTAACTCCTTTTCTAAGAGTAATAGGAATATTAAGGTCATTATCAGAAGGGCTAGAATGAAGATTAGAATTAGAATCAACTGGGATTAATGAAGATTCACTAGGTTCTTCTGTATTTTCAAGGACTAAAATTGGAGAGGACCATTGATCGAAGGTCTCATACTCAATGGTTGCATCTGTATTAGTCCGCCGAGTGTAGGTTTTCAAATTAGGTCTATCCAATTTTCCTAGAATTTTAAGTGGTTAGTCTCTCTTACTATCTACTTCTATTGGAATCTCCCCGTGAAAAAGAATGTCATCTATCACCTCTATTAGAATCTCCTCCTGGAAAGGAATGGCATCCATCACCTCTTCTTTCTCATATTTCTCCCCCTGAAGAGATGACTGAATAGGAAAATAAGGCTCAAATTCTCTAAAGGTAACATTCATACTCACAAAATATTTCCTAAAAGGAGGATAATAACACTTGTATCCTTTTTGAGTAGTAGAGTAACCAAGAAACACACACTTCAAGGCTCTAGAATCTAATTTGCTTGGACCATTTTGATGAACAAAACAAACACAACCAAAGACTTTAGGAACCACAATATAAGAATTTTTTCCTTGAAGAACCTCTAATGGAGTTTTAAAATCCAAAGTACAAAGAGGCATACGATTGATAAGGTAAGCAGTAGTTAAAACAGCATCCCCCCAATATGGTTTGGAAAGATTCATAGTGAACATCAGCGACCTAGCTACTTCCAATAAACGCCTATTTTTCCTTTCAGCTATCCCATTTCGAGCACTAGTATTAACACAACTACTTTGATGTATGATACCATTAGAATCTAAGTAGGTATGAAAAACTGTATTCATGTATATAGTACCATTATCAGTTCTCAGAATTTTAACATGCGCATCAAACTAGGTGCAAATCATTTTATGAAAGTTCTAAAAACACGAAAAAAATTCATTTTTTATTTTCATCAAATAAACCCAAATCAATCCAACTCAACAATCAATAAAGGTCACAAACCATCTATAACCAAAAAGAGAGACAATTTTAGTAGGACGCCATACATCAGAGTGAAGAGTAGGAAAAGGAATCAAACTTTTATTATTAATTGGATGATAAGAATGCCTAATGTGTTTGGCAAGTTCACAAGCATCGCATACTAAAGAATCCAAATCACACTTAGTAACCAAAGCAGGAAATAAACGTCCTAAAACAGAAAAAGAGGGATGACCTAGTCTCCTATGCCATTGAACAACTTTATGGGAAGAATTGCTAGAAGCTCCTAACAAAGCTTGACTGTTATCCGGATTTGAAAATCGACAAACGTCATCCAACAGATACAACCCATTGCGCAAGCTACCACTGCCAATCATTCTCCCCGTGTTCAGTTTCTAAAAAGTACAATGAGTAGGATAAAAGGTTACTTTGCAATTAAGCGCTTTTGTGATTAAGCTAACAGATAACAAATTAATGAGAAATCAAGGAACATGGAGAACAGAAGAGAGTTTAATATTGGAAGTACAATCAATAGAACCTGTGCCAGAAATTGGGACAAAGGAGCCATCTGCAATACGAATTTTTTCTATGCCTTCATACTTAGAATATGTGAGAAAATGTTTTATAAAGCTTATTGTATGTTTATTTGCTCCTGAATCTATAACCTAAGAAGGTCTTGCAACTTTCGCAAGATAGGTAAGAAAAGCACTACCTGAACTAATAAAATTAAAAGCTGCAATAGATGAGGAAGAATCAAGCTGTGAAACAACCGTTTCAAGGACTAAATTTCCCTATCAGAGAAGCTACCAGCAGTAGATGGTTCTTTAGACAAAGCTCCAGTATCAAATACGTGTGCTTGTGATCTAGGCGAACTGACTCGCTTCCCTCCACGCCCTCTAGTTGGGCGTCCATTTAATTTCCAGCAGAACTCCTTAGTGAGCCTATTCTTCCCACAATAATCACAAAATAAATTATCTTTATCCAAAGAACCACTCTTCATAGCCTGCTTTTGTTCCCTTGTAGAATTAGCAATCAACCGTGCTTTATCAATCGTAGACCTGTGAATCATGGCACTCCTCCTAGTCTCCTCTTGTTGTAAAAAAGAGTATGTTTTTCATAAGGATGGAAAAGGATCTCGTCCAAGAACTTGGACACGAATCTGATCATACTTATTATTTAAGCCCACTGGGAAATCATACACACGTTCTACTTTAATCAGCTTTTGAACTTGAGTTGCATCATCAGGACATTTTGCTTGAAAATCCTGATAATAATCTAGTTCCTGCCACAACCTGCTAAGTTTCGCAAAATACTGAGCAATAGTCAAATCCCTCTACTTTGTCTCATGAACTTTTTGTCGCAACTCATATCTCTGAGCATAGTTTCCTGTTTGTGAAGCAGCATCCCATATCTTCTGAGCTGTATGAAGGAGCAAATACCCTCGGGAAATAGTTGGTTGCATGGAATTTATTAATCAAGACATAATAAGAGAATTCTCGGATTTCCACTTGTTAAAGCCTGAATCTGTTGAAACTGGTTTTGTTGCTCCACCATCGACGTATCCCTGCAAACCTCTAGCTTCAATGAATAATAACAGGATCGAGACCAAGCCAGGTAATTTGTTCCATCTAACTTCACCGGACTAATATGAAGTGAGGGGCTCTCTGAATGAAAACCAAAATTTGTCTTGCTGTCATTCATACTGTCAGACGCAGAAGAACACAAACAAGCCAGAAAAAGGCAAAAAAGAAAATTCCAAAGATCAAAACTGGATCTGAAGCACTAGTAAAATGAAGTTGCAACACCAAATCGAAGCCGTCGGAACAAGAAAGTCGACGGAGCTCGCCGAAAATAGCCGCACTCGCTAACGTGTAAGGAACAGGCAAGAGCTTCGTTCAGCGCGTGTGCACAAGTATGTGACCAGACGACGATGCGGTTTCGACGTAGGGTCGATCGACGAACGTACTTTCATCTGAGATGGGTGGTGACAACCAACTCCCTCTCTCGGCAGTGCTATGTGTAACTCAGACCTTAGACCGAAAACTGTTGCCGAAAAAATCACAGCAACACTCTAATACCATGAAGAAATTGAAGGAAAGATTTTTGTATTTCTTTCTATTGTGTCGTATATACAATCCCTAAGCTTGGTAATTTATATACAAAGATTTCAGTAGAATAGGAAACTAATTAACTAGGAAAGTCTAGCAAACAAGGAAAGTAAATCAAAACTTAATAACAAGGATTTTAACAGTAAAGTCAAACTATATAGTCTTAAAATTGTTTGCAAGGGAGAGATAGAGTCATTGATGCTTGAGAAATGCTCAATCAAGCAATAAGATATGTGGAAATGAGGGGGAGAAGTGTCTTTTTATAGGCAAAAGGGGGCACCTGGAGCGGCTTGGTTAGTACTGGCTACCTCACTAGTGGTACCAGCTTGCCCTCCTCTGGAAGACATGGTTGGGGTTCATCGACACCATTTTAGGGGGTCCTTGGTACCTAGGCCATCAGGTCGGATTTTTTCGCATTGTTTCGCTTCTAGATGCCTGTTCAAGGCTAAATGATGTTCGATTAAGCTGATTCTTAATGCATTGGAATCGTGATGGAATTTTCTATGCCCCAATACCATGGGTGGGTCCATGATACCTTGGATCAGGCTCATTATTCCTTGGAACCTAAGGTCAAGCTGTTGTTAATTGATGAACCTTCCGCTTTTGGAAGTTGGTTCGAGGTTTGAACGATGTCCAATTGAGCTGATTCTTGGTGTTTTGGAATCATGACAAGATTTCCTACATGTCGATATCCTGGGTGGGGCCTAGGGTGCCTTAGGTCTGGCTTGTTGTGCCTTGGAACCCAAAATTAGGCCTGTTCCCATGCCCGGTGCTGAAATAATGGTCAATACGTCCTTGGATATTTTAGGATTAATTTGTATCTTATTAAAATAGAAAAAAGAGTTATGTCATATTACGACCATGTAAAAATATCCTCTTTTAGTTTTTCAAATAATATGCTTAAAATGATGTTTTAAAATCTTACAGGGGAAATTTTGTTTCATAAATTGCATTTCAAATTTAAATTATCCAAATTATAATCTAAAAGATTTTAGAGGAAAATATTCTTTGATTTGAAATCTACTTTGGGCTTTCAAAGAAATGACCCATTGCTTAGTTTAGTCCTTTTAGCCCAAAAAACCTTTTCCTCTCTCCAAAATTTCTGCCGCCAACTTTTCCATTTCTCCTCTTCCTTGCTTAACGTTAACTTGGTTCTATCTAACGCGGAGAAATAAAATTCTAAGTATAAATCAAATTGGTAGCAATTCTAAGGTATTAGAGATAAAATCCGATTTTGAGTTTTCATCTTATAAACTCTTTTATCTTGATATCCTTCTTCTTCATGCTTTTGCAATGCCCTGACTCCAACCATTAGAGGAATTGTCCGTTTTGGATCAAGCCGGTTCCATCCCATACTACATCGACAAGACCTGCACGGTTGTGTCCCATAGGTGAAATGGAAAACTTCCCAGGAGGTCATCCATCCTAGGATTTCTGTCAAGCCAGCACGCTTAACCCTAGAGTTTTTTCAACTCTCTAGCCATTCCACCAAAAGGCGCCTCTGATGATTAGTTACCTCTAATGATTAGTTACCCCTTTTAAATATATGACCGATTCATTCCTGTGTCCCGCATTCCACTACCCTAGCTCGCCTGCCATCCTAAAAGCTCGCCAGGAACCCTCTCTACCCGCCTTCTTAGGATCGTTTTGCCGAGTCGGGATGTCACAGCTTTCATTACATAAATTTTAAGAGAATGTTATAATTAATATTTTGAGAGATATTTTCAAAATTAATATGTTTTATTTACAAAATCTCTTTCTCAAGCTTAACTTAGCGTACAATTCTATCTATTATAGGTTTTGTACATCTAGAATAAATTAGAACATTTTTAATCTCAAAATTGTTGTGAATGAAAAGCTTTCTGTGAAATTTATCTTATATGGGTTTTCAAGCACCCTTCTTTTTATAGGAGTAAGCTTGTAAGCTCGTTTATTCTTTGCAAAAATAAGCTAAGTTTTTAATTCTTTAGAAAAACTAGTAGAGTTAAGTTTTTCTAGTTCCTTAACAAAAATTAGAAGAAAAGTTTATAAGTTTTTTGAAAAACTTGTGAATATTGTTAGTTAAAATTATTAGGGTTATTTCCACCGTATTTGCTTTGCTCTTACCTTTGAAAAGAGTTTGATAATGGATTATCTCAAGATGATTTCTTGAGCAGTGGATTTAGGTATGAGAAATGTCGAACCACTATAATTCTTAGTGTGATTTTCTCCTCTTCTCTTTCTCTTTATGATGTTACTTGACTTTGCACACTCACACACTTGTATCTTAATAATATGCTTCTATCTTGATTATCCAATTACTCTATGTTCTTAAATGTTGAATCTTTGTGATTATTGCTTTGAATAAAAACTGATTATGAGATGCAGAATTGCTCTGTTTTAGTAAGGTAGAATCATAAAATTTCAAGACTTGATGATTGATTAAGTACGATAGATAATTTTTATGCTTAACTGAGTTATTGCTTTTAAAATCTAGAACTTATCTGAATAATATAGGGTTTCTACTGTGTTTAGAAATTGATCATAGTCAACAAAATTCATCCCTCTCTTGAGACCTACAATCTAGTATAACAGCATTGGCTTTTGATTTATAAAGTTTAACCACCTTAGAGAGATCCCATGACTTTATACCCTTGATACTGATGGAACTTTTGAAGGTCAATCCATCACTAGACCATCCTTGTCTAATGGAACTAATTATTCTTACTGAAAAATAAGGATGAGAAACGTTGTGCAATCTGTTGATATTGATCATTGAAAAAATATTTTAAATTATCCTCAAACTCCTAAAAAGGTTGTTGATGGTGTTACCATTAATAAGTTTGAAACGGAATATACATACAATAATTGGAAAAGCATTGCTTTAAATGCTAAAACCATCAATATATTGCATTACTCTTTGGATGTTAATGAGTATAACAAAGTTTTAGGTTGCTCTTTAGCCAAGGAAGTGAGAAAAAGCTACAAGTCACATATGAGGAACTAGCCAAGTCAAGGAATCAAATATACCAAGAAAGTCTAGAAAAATGAATCAAAGATAAACCTATTATGGAGAGATTATGAAATGTTTATCATGAAAAATTATGAAATAATTGCTGAAATAAATACTAGATTTGCTTACATTGTTAACTCTTTGTAAGTACTTGGCAAATCCATTGTAGATGAAGAGCTCACAAAACAAATTTTCCAATCTCTACCCGATAGATGGGAATCAAAAGTCACCATCTTGTTTGAAGCAAAAGATTTTAAAAAAGTTCTATAATGAATTGATTGGTTCACTCGTCACACATGAAACGATGATGAATATAAATGTTGAGAAAGTTAAAGACAAAAAGAAGAAGAGCTTAGCTGTTAAATTTGTCATAAATGATGAAAGCTCAAATGATTCTACTAGTGATAAAATGACTCTCGTAGCATGAAAGTTCAAAAGGACACTAAAGAAAGGTGGAACAATATAAAAAATTTGAAAAGAAAACACCCCTACCAAAGATGGAAAATCAGAAAAAAAAATATCCAAGTAAAGTTATATACTTCAAACGTGACAAGTCCAAACACATCAAACCAAATTATCCAAAGCTCAAAAATAAATTCAAAAAGCACAAAGCAAAGCAAGTCATGATTGCAACATGGAGTGACAGTGATGACTTAAGTTTTAGTGATGAAGGTAATGGAGCTAAAACAAAAAACATTTGCTTAATGGCTACAAGTAATCACAAATCAAAGGAAATAAATGAGCAAGTGATCACAAATCAAAGGAAATAAATGAGCTAATTTCACATGTTGGAGCTGAGTGCATTAAAGCCAATGAAAATGATGTAAGTAAATTCTAAATCTATCAGCTATGATGAACTTGAAAATAATTTTAAGAAACTCAACTCAAACTTTAAAAAATATAATTATTTGATGAAAGATTTCAGGGAGCTTAACTCAAGGACAACCAAAGAAAAATTTCCAATAGCTGCGATAGATGAATTATCGGAAGATTTAGATAGTGCTCAGTTTTTTACAAAGCTGAATTTATGATCTAGTATCATTAATTTTCCAAAAGCTCAGCTTTTTCCAAATGTTCCTTGTAGACATCGAGAAAAAACCGCGTGCCTTTTTATGCCATTTACTAAAGAAAAAGGTATTTGGCCCTCCCCATAGAAAGTTTATTCTGATTTTTTTTCGATGATACCCTTGTTTCTAGGACTTAGGTAGCGCATTCGCAGCAATTACAGACAGTCTGCAACCCCTTTCTGCTAATAAATTATTTCTCTTTTTGGACTGAACTATTTCATTTGAGTGGCACCAATTATCTTTTAATATCAGCATATCATCCACATCGAAAACAGAGATGGTTAACCGAATAGTAGAGTTGTATCTTCGTTGTTTTACAAGTGAATCTTTTAATTTAGTCTTACAATGTATTGGACTGATGGCATTTACAACATTCATTCATTCATACAACCTTTGAATTTCCACCGAAAAAGCTACAATACTAACATGACCTTACAGAAATGGTAATACTGATTGATTATGAGTTGTCGAGTGTTAGCGATCAAATACAAATGTAGATGACACAAAAGATGCTCTAAACATAAAAAGCATTATATAATTTAAAACCAACATCAATCGCCAAAACTTGTGATTTGAACTTCATAAGATCTGCCCACAATTTCTTGGACATCTTCATGCAAGTTAAACACAACCCTATAGTTCCCACCTCTATCAGAATCTAGTGTTTTGTTTAGTTAGAGCTTCAAGAAGTCTATACATCCATCTATCTAACATTCCTGTCAATGCATAGAGCAACGACTTAAATTTACACAAAACCTTGGGATAGACCGAAACAACCATAGTGCAGCACTAAAAGAAACAAACCTGTCAAAGCAAATGTACCACCTAAAACTGCACAAAGCCGAGTGATAAAATGGAGAAAACTACGCCTCTCCTCTTTGATTGTCACAGTGATGGGTGACAAATCGTACAAGAAGTAGACAGCTGCATATAAGAACAGAAACTATTACTAACACCACAAAATCAAAGAGGGGACAACCCAAGTGCATATATTCTGCATAAATTCAGCCAACCTGGCCACGTCCTATCAAATCCATCCATTGGGGAAAAGTACTCGGTAACAGAGAATTGATTGGTGGGCAGAACTTCTTTAGATATGTATCTATATTCAGTTGGAACAATCTGCAGTTTGAGAATTACTAAATTTAGTTACTATAATATCCAAAAGGCAATAATAAAAAATTGACATCTCGAAAATTGACAGCAATTTTTAAACATAAAAAAAATTATTTTATTTGTAGTTCTATATACTTGTCAAGAGTTATGTTTGCTGCTTCAAATTTCTCCAAGGCAGTCACGCTGATCTTACAAAATTCACCGATTTCTATTAAAATGCAACAGCGAAGTCTTGCAAAATTAGCTCAAACTAGATAATCAATCATTAGAAAGGTCTGGCTAGCATGAAAACTAGAGATGCAGGACTACCTGCAACTTAATTCTTAATAAATTCTATAAAAACAATTCTTAATAAATTTTTACACCAGTAACTTCTGATGATGTAGAGATATTTGAGATATTCCTCGAAGATTTTCAATTCATAGACTTTCTGTTATCGATTTGTGATCTTAAGATCTCTTAGGTTTTGGAAGATGATATCTGTCTTGGAGATAAATATACTATTAAACATGAGCAACCTCTAGGTCCATTCGGCATTCTCATATCTAGTGTGCTTGTGCACTAGTGTAAAAGATTGGTAGGAGATTTTTAAAATTATTATCATTAGAAAATATTAACACAAACATTCATATGTTGAATCCCTATAGTTACGGTAACCAGATGACTAGTATGTAATGTGTATGTAGCAAAAAATTGTGTAACTTGACACATCACTGATATCAAAATTGGAAAATCAAGGGGAAGCCCAAAATTCAAACCTTAATGTAATATTTGAATGTTCCACTTGCATCGTGCAGAATCCGTGTTGTCCCATCAAGAGGGTTGTGAAGTCCAGGATATTTTGGCCCAAACGACAAATCATGAATAATGTGACTTACATTGACATGTGTCGGTCCATCAAAAATCTGTATAAAAGATAGGACAAATCATTCAATAATCACAATAATAAGAACCTAATAAACAGAAGAAATTTCGGAATACTTCATAGAAAAACAATTCACATAAGACCAATGATGCCTCCATGATGATTATCCAAGAAACAAATTAATCCATGAAGTCTAGAAAATTGAACCAGCTTTACTTAATCATAATATGAGTGAAATCTTCTAAATATTTCAAGCCCACATTTTGTGATTTTAAATGAAAACATGTATTCAAGTCTGAAACCAACATCCAGAAAAAGTTTATGCCTCTAGAAATTCACTAAAACCAGTATTCAGCAAAACCTAAGATTGAAGTCACAAGTGATTCACTTGCATACAAATGATGGGCCAATTCCTCAGTGGTCAAGGATGTTATTGCTAAATCACTTTGTAATTACCAGAGCCAATAGTCAAAGTGAAATAAGCGAAGTTTTATTGAAGTAACAATTGGGTCACCCGCACAATAATCCAAGTAGGATATGGCCGGAAATCTAACATGGCATTCCAACTAGGAGAAGAGAGACGAAAGAGAGAAAAATGAGTGCTAGGTCTAGGGATTAGGTATTGATTATATTCCGTATCCTATCCACCTGTTTTATTTTTGGGTAGGGCAGGGCAAATCTGGATCTTGTCAAGTATTACACAATTATTTTTAATAGAAACAAAGAAACAGATTTACATAAACATTATGCTTTTACAGGAAATAAATAATCAGCTATAATTAAATATCTGTAGAATATAGTATATATTCTACCTAAAAACAGGATTATTTAAGAGCTAATACCAATAATACACATTTTATCTTATATGTAATAATAAAATTTTTAAGTTATGTAAGACACATAGGCAGCTATGCCATTAAACCATCATGGTGGAGTAGAATTGCATCCCTAATGTGGTGGAGTGATTGTCTTTGTGCAAATTAAACAATCTCAATAGAATGAAAAAATTGTAACCAGAATCGCATGTCAAATTCCCAGCAAAGTTGCCAGATTTCATTCTAAGAAGCAATTGATACCCAACAAAACTTGAGGTATTTCGATCCAATCTACTGAATTTGACCAATGACTACTGGTAAAATTAACCCATAATCAGACCATGTAATGAGAAAAAAAAAAAAGGGCCATCAAAAGCTAAGGTGCATTTTGTACTATTGTGGTTACTTTTTTCCAGGGCAAAAAGGTGAAAATTGTGGCATTACTGTAGAGCAAGTTTATTGAACACTTGTATCAAAATTATTCAAAAAGAACAAAAAACTGTAAATCACAAAACAGGGGCTTTTAATTTGCCCTAAAAAATTCTTAAACACCGTAACCATTACCACTATCCACCATCATAGCATCATAAGTTATTCTTAATTTTAAGGATGTTAAAACAATGAACCGGTTCCAAGAAATAAGCAAAACAATGTTGTTTCTTCAAAAAACAAAAAGAGACCACAACATGCCAAATGAATGCTAAATAACTCTATCTAACAGTTGCAAAATAAATTAAAAAAAACCAAACAAATGTATGCGCAGATAATTTTGTTTAGCACAGAAACAGAAAAAAGCAGCTGACCATTTGAGCAACAAAAATATTTAGCCCGTGAACTGAAATATGAAAGTTTCCAGCAACTCTTTGGACATCCAGAACACCATAAACCTGCAGAAGACATTAAGCCAACTGTATATATATCTTGCTCTCCCATTTGAGGTTATTAAATAATAAGCTAGCTTATGAACATAATAAATGTTGAAAGGTCTTAGAAAAGAACGAACCCTGCATCCTTCGCCATTTGCCAAAGCCTGTCTAACTTTATTGATCATTTTTTCAGCTTCTTGATCAAAGCCGTGAGCATCAAGTTTTGTCTCAGAATCCTCATGGTGACTCTTATCATCTGACCAAATTCAAAGTTATTTATAAATATTAACTGTCTTAAAAAAAATATGTAGCTAATTCTTTTAATTATATCAACTTGATACTCAACCTTTCTCACCGCCATCAATTTTAGCAATTCTAACTTAATTAAAGGAAAAAGCCTGATAATTTATTTTAGAAAAAAGGCTCTATTGCCATAGTCATTCTATGGCCATAGCCTATAATATTAGTGTTCCTAAATTACGCTTATTTGAGTTGAAATTTATCTACCTCTTTACTGCAGTTTGCAAATCAAAACCTTTCATCATTCATATGCATACAGGTATCAGTGAGGTAAGAGCTCAAGGAAGAGAAACAAGATAGATGTAGGTTAAAGTAAGGGCTGCTCAAGTCCAATGATTGATAGGGTGGATTAGCAAGTTCAATGGAAAAACATGGCCAAGGCAGAGAGGTTCAATTAGTTACCATATCAATACAGGGTCATATACTAATTTGGTAAAATTAAGTTCATGCGAAGTTAAGTTGAGGGCAAGCTAAAGATCATTTATTGATATTCTACTCAAAAGTTTCTCCAGAATTACATCAAATTGCACTAAGCTTACATTTGTACAAATTACATCAAATTGCATAGAAGAGTTTAGCATATGGATGATAAGAGCAAACTGTAACAACCCTATCTGATCCTATAGGACTAGACAATGATGTCACATTCTGTGCCAGAAACACAAACTAATTTGCTTATTCATTTAGTATGATTTTAAATTAAGAAAACATTTAATTATAGATAAGAATATAAGTCATAATATATTAAAAAATTCAGTAATAACATTATCTTTTTTCTTTTATACAAACTATTGCCAAAAGCATGGGGAGATTATAAGTTATAACTTCCTTCTCGTGGTCAATTTTCCCTCCGTAGCACATCACAAGAAGAAGAAGATGCCCACTAACTTGATTTTCAATGATTTACTAAAGTCATAAACATTTGTCTTACTATTTTAACTATTTTCCATTGATCTTTGGTCTCTTCATGTGGATCATCAAAAAAGCAAGACCCCAAGGTCTAGTAGACCACTAGTCTTCAAGAAAAAGGCCATTAGAACAGAGATTAACAATGTTAAATTTCATATGTCAGTTTCAGAATGGCATATTCTCCTCCACCTATTAGCACCCTCATCAAGGTCAAACCATAAACCAACACCTTAGTTCACTTGGCATGCAGATTCTAGAGGTTGTTACCACTAACTTCCTACATCTAGCTGCACAACACTTAACTCCACACTTCCAATTTGTGGTTGCTCTACTCTAATACCATTCTATCATGAAGCAAGCCTGTATACACTATCGAGTAAACAACCAGGGCAGGACTGGACCTAACCATATAGACCTAAAGTCAACCCCCAATTGTTAGTGTTACTTAAATAGACAACTACACATAAATCATATCAGCAGTTCTTTTTTTCAATTAAACAAGGACGTTGACAAGAACCCAAACATTTTGAATAGCCAAGTCAATACCAAAACTACATCCCAAATGGGTAACGTAAGATTTTCCTTGGTCCTAATACATTATGTTGTCCCCAGCTTTGAAAAAAGTGCATTATTAGGTCCTAGTACTTGTCTTATATCAACTATCTAGTCCTTTGGTAAAGTATTTTGTTAAGCGTAAAAAGACAAACATACACTGATCCTCAGCTCAAAACCTTCGAAAATAGAACCCCCCTCCTTTCCCATCCCCAATTTCTTCCCCCTCCCCGGCATCCTGTTCCATCATTTACAAAAAAAAAAAAAATTTAGAGACAGAAATTTGTTCTCATGGAAGAAAATAAAAAGTTAATCCACAAATCAATTGGCAAGAGACCCAAAAGAAAAAAAAAATTGCACTCCGAAAAAAACATATTGATTATCTCCCAAAAACTCACCTTCACTCTTCCAAACAAAACCAAATAATCTCATTTTGACCAGTGCAACTGCTACTAACCCCATCCTCTTGTGTTCAGTAAAAATACTTGACTACTCAAAGAAAGAGACTAAATTAATTTATGTTATTCTGCAAAGGTTATGGAAGAGTAGGTGAATGAAGAGAGAGAACAGCAAACTTGTTTGCAAATGATAATTATGGAATTTAGAATTAGTTTGACCAGCATTTTATCTTTCACAAAAGAGATTTTACCAAAATTTAACAGGAGAGAGCATATAATAGAACAAAAAATTAAGAACTATTGATATATCCTTAAAACAGTGGATGGACTAGTATATCAGGCCCAACTGTGGAGCGCATTATTGTATGTTATTTTTAAGCAGTAATTATGAGTTGTAACTGTCAGGTGCTTTTAACTTCATGTTTACCACGTTCTTCAGACAAACTTAGAATTTCGCATGAAAACAAAAAATAATCAGAATAGAGATCTCAAAAACAAAAACTGAATCTCTTTCAAACCAAGTTATAGATGTATAATGCATCAGGGGCAGTACCATGTTTGTGAGCAGTATGTTCCTTTTCTACAAGGTCCGAAATATATTCAGTGCCAATGATATGACCATAACTGTTCAGACGAAGCTGTAAAAAAATTCTAATTTGGTTAGCAGAATGATAAAGTATAGCTTCTGTGAAGCCATTGATGGATATACACATGGATGCACTCAAACATAGAGTCTCTAAGGAGAACACGTACTTAATGAAATTTTAAATAAATGAATATTAATGCTGAAGCATCTCAAAAGACATGAACTCATGACAAGTACACTTAACACCAAAATCAAAACCGATTTGAACATGAATAGAGCACGTTTCTAATTAGTTTCCCCTCCAAAACCCCATTTGTTTTGTGGAACTTGACAGCTCTGGCAAATAAATTCAATGGAACATATTTTCTGGAAAATAAAGTACTTTTTACCATTTCATTGCAACATTAGAAATGAGCTAGAAATTATTTCTTTATTTTCATGATTAAATTGTTTTCAGTAAAGAGGAATCTATTTTTTAATTAGATAGAAACCAATGGCAAAAAGTGACGAATCACAACTGTCATTGTTAATACTGATGTGGTTATATGCCCGCTGGGTTTTTCATGTGTTAGATTTTTGTCCCATAAAAGTCCAGAAATGGCCTTGCATGAAAATCTTTTAAATGACTTAATTTTCCCTTTGATTAGGAAAGGTTCTCCATCTACTATTTTCTTCAATGCACTCCAAACAATGGCTTCCACATAAATATTTTCCATTCAACAAAGAGTTCTAAATATAGATATACCAAATATTTTCCATAGACTAAGCTTGATCTATCCATCAGCAGCTTCCTAAGTTTCTTATTTCTTGATCTTGTCACCCAAAATTACTGTAGTGTTAATAAGTAGCCCCATAATTGACACACTCAAAGTAGTTTGTGACTCACAAAAAATGAGAAAAGCAAGACAACTGAATATGCATGGTTAGGTAATGTTGCTTAATACACTTTCTCTCTTTTCAACCCCATATATTACAAACCACCTTAAGATTGCAAACCACCCCTTTGCTTGGAGCTTTCAATGTACAATATTTTCCTTGGATATGAACCGAAATCAAAATTTCTAGGAATAATACACCTTGTCATTTGCTTTTGTTTCCTGTTTCATTATTCTTCATCCACCTCTTTACTATGAAACTCTTTCTAGCATATTTTTGTTTAAAGCAAACAAATATTTTAGTCCATAGTTTAACATCCTAACAACATAAAAAAATAGCTTGGAGACATGAGCACAGCAGTGTATAAAGTTATGTAATTGCCTAGTACTACAATGGTAAGCATGAAAATTTGTTAGCCCAAAGTAACTCCTTGGTTAGGAAGTTGTTTCCCACTCATCAATTGGATGAAGGCCTTGCCTCTTCAAGAGATACGCTTTTCCTGATAATTTTTATGTATGATGCCACTTCTGTAATGTGTAATTAAGTAACTCAAAATGGTAAATTCATTTACACATCATCAAGGGGAAAAAAATAGTCCATACTATCTTGTAAATAATTAACATTAAATTTAACTTGAAATCATACTTTTGCTCAAAATTCCTTTCTATAATTTTTATAGATAAAATATTATATCATTTATTTGTACAAGATTTTAGATAAAATTTATTTCATTTCAAAAAATTTAGATTATTATGTTGAAAGTTCATAGACTTTAAACTTTTTGCTCTTATGCATTAAACTTCAAAACGAAAATAAATAAATACATAAATAAATTGTACCTTTAACTAATCTAAACACATGCAATGGGAAAAATTTTAAAAGGCCACGAATCTCCTAAGCTGTTCATATCACGATGCAAAAAAGCAACTCAAGTCCTCTTCTCCACACAACACTAACGCAGCTAGCTCCTCTTCTCCACATGACACCAACACAGCCAGCTTCTCTTCTCCACACTAGCCTTTTCTTCACTTTTCAATATCTCAACTCAACAATTCCTTGTGATTTCCCAAACCCAAATCTCAATTTTGTTTGATTTTCATGAAATAAAAATGAAACTACCCACTCTATCAACTAGGTAATTCAAGACTCAATGGAAATTCAAAGGTTTGGAAGGAAAAAGCAACAAATTGGGAAATACATAGAAAGAAAAGAGCTGAAACTTTGAAGAGTTAGAAGAACAAAGAAAGTCTTTAGATAAGAGAAGGAAGCAAATAATTTTGGAGGGCATTACACTGTTACTTTGTGTTAGTATCAACATGAATCAACCTACAGGAAGAATCGTGATGGTAATGGATGATAGTCCCTCGTATTTGAATTCAAGGCACCAACATGACTCCACCAATATCTAAAACCCTGATTACGAAGCACCACCATCCCTAAATCATATGCCAAGAATAGCTCCCCAAGCACAATGCAACATTAATCACAACCAAAAAGAAAATCTAACACTGCCATTAGTCTACTGCATTAACGCTCAAAGTTTATCATTTATGAATCAAGCTTAACACTGAATGCTACAAAAGCTTTCAAGCACTTGCTAGATTTGTTGCAACAATTACAAGGTCAAGATGGGTTTTCTACAACAGATTTATGAAGTGTAGTTAGTGATCTTGACTACTTATTGTTGAAGAATGGGTTAATGGTTTTTGTGGAATTTTATTTAGAGAAGGGTAAGGAGGTAATGAATGATAAATTAGCAAAATTCTAAAAGGACTATTACTAGAGAGAGGAGACCAAAATGGAAAAGAGAGAATAAATGAAGTAAAAGGAAATGGCACAAGTACTTTTAGAAGGAAAGAGAAATAAAATCTAACTTTTAGGATTTAGCAATGATTTCAAGTTTACAACAAGAATTGATTTTGCCATTGGTGCATTCAGCATAAATGTTGATACCATTGGAATTGATGATGTCAATTTATATTACAATCATTGAACAAAATCACAAGAACATCAAAAGTGCATAATCTTTTATTTTTTAGGCCTTTAACAAAAGAACCCAACTTTTAATCTGGTTTTTCTCTTTGATAATATCTTCTTTAACCAAAGGACTCTATTTTCTGATTATTCCTTTAAAAAAGTCCCCAAGAATTGGTGGCTCAAAACATCGTGTGCAAATGTTATGGGGCTGGTTTATTTTGGGTAGTTTTATTTATTATTTTATTTTATGTTTTTCCAATGCTTATATAAAATATGCAATCCATTTCTTTACTAGTGGGTGGTGGTTAAGCAAGATCTTTATATAGCACATAGTTATTTTAGTGGGTAGTTATCATCCTTCAGCGTCACATTCAGTTTAATTACGGGATTCAGTAGGGTTTAGAGCTTATAGAACTCAGAGATCGTACCGTCCTAACAAACAAACACTAAGGGATCATAGGGTTCTCTCTTAATGAGCCCTAAATTCTAATATGGTCAATCAAATACCCATAACTAAATCATAAAATTGGAAACACAACACTTGGTATCAAAGCAAGTACTAATGTAATTGGGGGAATGGCTAGTGTAGTTGCATTTCAGGTCAATTAAAAAGATGGAGTTAAGATGGTCAATTAGGGTTTATAAAAGGTGAAATTGAGGAACAAAACTAAAGGAAAAAAAGAGGTTTTAAGCACAATTCAGTACAATTGAAATAGAGTGCATCTTGGAGAACTAGATATTAAGGCTGGCTGTAGGATTTCTTTGGAGGATAGAATGATAGGATTTTTGATTAGCAATCAGGGCTTATAAGGGAATAGGTTAAGGAAGCAAGAGAACAGAAAAAGCAAATTCATGGAGCCACTTATGGAGGAACTAGAAGACTGTGAACAGTTATACAAGAATAGAGTAAAATAAAGGGATAAGCATGTGAAGAAAGATAAGTGTAATCTTCAAGTCCAAACATTTTTAGGCATCACAAGCAAAATCTGATAGTCAGAACACCTATGGTTGAATTGCATCACACGACTCAAAAGTAGCATAAAAAGCTGTTTCTTTTTTTTAATTATTTAATAAAAGAACTAGACGAAAGCATTAAAGTACTAGATCTTATAGACTTCAACAAATACTAATCCTTAATAAAAAGGATTTTAAAACAACTCCTAAGTCCTTAAGAAAAGGACTTCAGAACCAGTCCACATCCTCTAAGGATTTGGACTCCAAACTAAAATAAAAAAGGAATAATACTATCCCAACCCAACAAAGACTCAAAAATAAGAATTGGAGGGTGTTCGGTTTGGTTTTAAGTGATGCAAACCTATTTTTGTGTAGAAATTCACAAGTAGAATGGTGTTTGGTTTAGCTTATAAGTTAAAAAAATGACTTAAAAAAGATGATTCAAAAGTCATGTGCAAGGTACCCATGCTTATGATTATCTACTTATTTTAAAACTACCCTTGACAAAGCAAAAGACTCCATTATCCTAATAATTTTAAAAATGAGAACTTAATCTTTGTTTTTAACAAACTCTTTTAATTGATATTAATTAACATAAAATTTTTATATTTCATAAATGAAGTTCTTGTTAATTAGCTATCAATCAAACACTTAAAATGCTTAAAGAGTCTTTCCAGTAGTTTTATCAAACACTAAACTACTTAAGTTTAAATTGACTTGTGAGTTAAAAAATACATTATGAAGTTAAAAGTTAAAAATGAGTAGTGAAACCAAACACTCTCTTCTAATAAATAAGACTCCTAAAGAAATAGGAAAAGATTTTCTAGCAAGGCTAGAAATTACAAGATTGTACCCAATTTTGAAACATTCTACCAGCAACTTATTCATTTAAGTATAGGCACAAATAAAACTCTAAAATAACTAGGAAGTGGTCTAATATTTCTACAATAAAAATCTGCATTGAACTTGGATCATAATTCTAAGCTTGAATATTTGAATTTACTTTTCTTGTGTTCATGCTTACTGTCAAGTTGTTATGGGCAATGTAAGGGAACTACGACAGCTTTAAGCCTTTATAGCATGGACAAGGAAGATATACAGGATTGAGCAAAATGAGAGGAGATGTCTAAGTATAGAGTCTCTGTGGAAAGAGTTGATTGCTACTCAAATATAAGGAAATAACTTAAGGGAAAATAGTGTTGCTTGGGGCAAAGTAGTGGCAGCGTGCATGCTCCACATGGGGGAAACTTCATGCCATAGTATGCCAAACTGAATTTCCCTTCTTATGATGGATTGGTGGATTCCTTGCATTGGCTTAGCCAATATCAATACTTTTTCTGGGGGTCAAAGATCTTCAGAGGAGGATAAGGAGGAGTGTCTTCCTACCAGATGAAGGGTGAGCCTCAAGTGTCGTTTCCGGAAACAACTAGGAAGTACCAAAATTTGACATAGGAGTATAAACCTCTATGCAATCTTCATTTTGGTCCAGCAGTAAGAGGTAATAAGTTAGGATAGCCATCAAAGCTTCAAGAAACTAGGTCAGTAACGAGTATCAACACCATTTTGAGCAGTCAAAAGAGCTAGTGCACTTACTAAAGAACGAGAAGTGGAAATTTCATTAGTGAGTTACACTACCACATAGGTAAGGAAATAGAAATTTAACACACTCAACCTAATTACTGCCATGAAATTATATGAAAGGAAAGGAAGTTCTCAACCCATAAAACAGTCTACAAGGGAGAGTACAATAGGCAGCTCATAACAAGTTCAATTTGTTAAGAAGTTAAATAAAGCAGATGTAAGGAGTGGCGAGCAAAGAGGCTTTGTTCTATTATGTGCAGGTATATATGCAGGGTCATCAGTGTAAGAAATTATTTTGGTCAGATGTGTTAATGAACATTGTTTCAAACTAGAGGGGTTCAACTTGATGCATCTAATACACCTTTGGGAATGGGAGTAGTGTAGGAGCTCATGAGTATCCACCTTAGGCCTAAATAATTTGCTAATTCTGGTGAAGAAATATTTTAGTTGTTTAGATTTATTTCTGTTTAGTAGTCCCATGCGGTTCCCATACACATTGGATTAGCATCTTTAATTGTGGTTGGCAGTTTTATTTAGTTTTTCTCCAAGTTGTGGTTGCAAATAATTGTTTGTTGCAGTTATTTCCTTTCTTGTTTGTATTTTAAAGTGAAGTGAATGAGAAGAGATTGTAAAGAAGTTCGAGTTCCTAGAACTTAGAGATTGTAGAATTCTTTCAAATGAGAACAAAGAGATTGTAGTCTTATCTCTTAATAAAACCTAATTATATTCTTACGTTAAATCAAATAGACCTATAAACAGGTCATAAACTTGGGACCATAACAATAAAGATATATTATTTATGATCATACATGTAATCCGTAAAGAAATATAGCATTTTCAATAACATTAGAGACAACTATTTCCAGTTTGTTTGTTGTTTTCAAACAGCCATTATTGAAAAACACACATTCCAAATGTCTCTCCAACCCTTTGAAAAACCATAGCAAATATGACAACTTCATTTTAGTGGCCCATTTCATTATGCACATAGCAAACTGCAGTGTATAAGAAAAAATTTTAAGAAAAGATATCGTCTTACTTTCCATATGTTTGTATCAAGATCTACTTCATGCTTGCCTGACATGTCAATTGCATCCACACTCAAGACTGCAGAGATTAAATTTCAAAAGTAAAAGAATTTTTTATTTAAAAAAAAAAAAAAAGGAATTTGAAACACATATGAAAAGGGAGCAAAATTGAATCTCTAACCATCACAAGGTAATGAAGGAAAAGTCATATTTATGTGAATTGGAAGAGTTTCTCCACGTTTCAAGTCCACAGACATCTGCCACACATGAGAAACATCAAATTTACATGACTAAGAAAATAACTTATCTGGTCAATAGGGACATGGCTGCGCTAAGAAACTCTAAATTTTTCATGCCCCTGCATTACCTCATGAGGTTAACAAAAGGGCAGTAGAGAGGTAATAAACTGAGACTGACCTGATGAACCGTATATGTAGTAAGATAATATGTAAGCTCGTGCAAGAATAATGTAGCCATTATGACAAGACCAATTATGGAAACTACAAAAAGAGACAAAAAGGCAGAAATTAAAAAGAAAAAGTCCAAAAATAAAGCTGAAATCGTAAAAAAACCTCCATTTTTTATAATTAAGAAAAGAAAACGATGAAACAGAGATAAGAAAGATCTCAAAAAAAAAATGGGTAAGAGAAGAGAGGAGAAAAAGCTTATTACCAAGAGCTCCAGATTGTGTTTTTTGCAACAAATGCTCCTCTGCGCGAGGAAACGCATCCAGGCTCTTTATCGCCTGTCTAACTCCCATCTTTCTACCTTCTTTTTCCCCAAATACAAGATCGTTCGATCGATCAATCTATCTATCACCTGACACTGAATTGGTAAAGAACAATAATCTTTAGTAAGTAATTTCGTCGAGGGATTCCTTTTCTGAAAACCAGAATATGGACAAGGTCAAAGAAGCGCACCCAGAAACGGATTTTCACACACAAGGAGAAGCTCGGGATCGACGAACGTTGTCGTTGAGCGGTTTTGGAGGATAGACCTATTTCACTCCTTATTTTTGTCTTTGTAAAACACTGCAGTCTAAAAATAGACCATCTCTTCGCCCAAAATTTTCTCCGCAGTTGCAGCCCAAACCTCAACCATGAGCCTTTAAGAAATGGGCTCAATGTCAGCTTCCAATTTTTCTCTTATTTAATTTTTATTAATCATTTGTCTAGTGAGAATACGAAAATAATAAAATTATCAATGTCATCCTTAATGAAATTTAAATATTTTAAAATAATTTTAATTATGTAATTAATTACAAATTTATATTTTATTATTGATTGAAAATATAATTTATTAAAATATTTTTTAAATAAAAACATAAAAATAATTAATCATTTCAAAATTTTAAAGTTCTATTTTTTTAAACTTATTTTTTAGTATATTATACAATATTTTGAGAACCAAACCAATCAATGAACCGATAAAGCAGAAGTTTGTTGAACTGGAAGGTTCAACCCGATTCAACACAGTTCAACTGAATTTTATATATAATATTTTCAAATATAATTAAAAATATAGAATTTAATTATAAATACTGAATAATTATAAAAATTAAATTGGATATAATATCTTAAATAATTAAGAAATGAGCACCGATACGTAGCACGAATGGCACATGTGTATCGGGCATTTTTAATTAAAAAAGTGGGCCATGACATGTCAATTGGTGTAAAAGTATGGTATAACGTATTTTGAGGTCTTGCAATGGGATAATGAGAAAAGTAAAAGGGTAAATATGGTTTTTTCACTATGGAAGTAGGTGGAGATGAAAACTGCAGTTAGGAAATTTTGAAGAGAGAGCAATAAGGGCATTTGAAAAAGAGGGGAACTATGGAAGCAGGAAACTGATAGTGCATTGGCATGTTTCTAGAATCATAGCTTCTGCCGCTGCGAATATGTTGAAGCTAAGAGAATAGAATGTTGTTAGGTAACTTGAATATGGCTTCAATATTTGTCTGGTATGGGAGAAAGAGGGAATGAAGAGAGTACAGAAAGAGGAAAGTACCCATCAATTTTAGAGGTAAGGATACTGAATCTTACTAAAGCATGTACTACATTTTAGGGCTGAGTTAGGACGTGGAAATGTTGTATATCGATATTGTTTGTGATTCATGGCTTGTAATAAAAAATCCTCAGTAAGTGCAATGAAGTTGTTTTAAAATTTAACTTAAGTCAATGGAAGTGAAAAAAAGAATGCTCTTATAATGGTAATAAAAAAACACATGATTTAATGGGCTAGTGAAAATTACAAAAATTGAAAGAATTATATAACTGAGTTATGAAGAAGGTGTAAACTATAGAAGTTTTTACATGATTTTATTAATATTGTGTGAAATGTGTAGACGATGGAATTTGTAGTATAATGTGAGGCTAGAGTTGTATGTAATGATGAATCGTTTAATGTTGTGATAGGAAAATGTTAGATTCAGTTAGAGGTACATATTGCCTGACATTATGTTGAAGCTAAATTTGAATTAATTTTCGAGTGAATTGCTAATCAGTGTTGTGGCTATTGAAATGAACAGGAGCATAATGGATTTCAAGGCGAAGTTAGTGGGATTAATTTAGATGAGGTAGGAGGGGATTTGGAGTGTGAAAGAACAATTAATTGTCATGATAGTTTGAATGAGCCAAAACTTGGCATGTCATTTTCGGAGTTAGAAGAATTGTTTGCTTTCTACAGATCATATGCTAAGAGCTAAGGGTTTAGTGTGAATAAGATATCAGGGAAAAAAGACGCAAATGGTGATCAACAGTTCATTACAATTACTTGTCACCGTGGACATAAAACTGTCAGTTATAGTAGATCAGGTGATAGTCAAAGGCCATCTACACGGATGGAATGCAAAACAAGGGTTTGTGCATCCGCACCATGTGATCGAAGATGGAGAATTAATAAAGTGATACTTGAGCACAACCATTCTATGACATTGAGAAAATCGAGATTCTTACAGCAACATCGACAGATATTACCACATGTGAAGAGAAGGTTGGAGGTGAATGATAGTGCAGGAATTAAACTTTGTAAGACATTTCGGGCTATGGTTGCTGAGGCAGGGGGATAATGAGAAAATTGGATGTTCTGATAGGGATTGCTGTAATCATTTAGGCAAAGTTAGGAAGTTAACGCTAGAGAAAGGCAATGCAGAGTCAGTGCATCAACTGTTTAGGAGGATGTAACAAAGGATCAAAATTTTTTCTATAAAATTACTGCAGACAAGGATGGAAGGATAAAAACATATTTTGGGCAGATGCTCACAGTCAAGAAGCATATAAAGAATTCAGTGATGTGGTATCGTTAGACACAACATATTTGGTGAACAGATATCAAATTTCATTCGCACCATTTGTTGTTACTAATCATCACGGTCAATCTATTTTACTTGGTGGTGCTTTGATGTGTAATGAAAAAGTATCTACTTTTTTGTGGATTTTCACATAGTGGTTGTGATGCATGGGAGATGTGGCACCACCAAAAATTATTACTGACTAGTGTCCGAGCATTGAAAAGGATATTAGGAATATTTTCCTACAGCAAGGCATCGATGGTGCATTTGGCATATAATGTCTAAATTCCTAGAGAAAATGGAGCAATATAAGTCATATGATGATATCAAAGACTATTTTATGGAGTTGGTGTATGATAGTAACTCTATTAAGGAGTTTGAAATAGGTTGGACCATGATGTTAGAATGTTTCAAGCTTTTCAGTAATGGGTGGCTAACAGATCTTTATGAAGGCAAGGAGATGTGGGCTCCAGTGTATGTGAAAAAAAACTTTTGGGGTGGGATGTCATCTACCCAAAGGAGTGAGAGCATGAACTCGTACTTTGATGGATATATACATGTTAGGAGCATGCTGAAGCAGTTTATTGATCAATATGAAGTTGCCTTGCGGAATAAAATTGAGAAAGAGGGTGAGGCTAGCTTTAGGTCGATGAACACAAAAGTACCAACTTGTACTGAATATGCAATTGAAAAACCATTTCAAATGGCATACATGTAACACCTGCCGCCCAATCCTAGAGAACTAGATAGCGGATGCCACATTCCGTGCCAGAACATTGTCTTATCTCACTTACTAACTCTAGATCAGATATTAGAAGTGGTTAGATTTTCATAAGGAGACAAGTAATTAAAAATTTTTTTAAAAAATAAAGTTTAAGGAAATTCCTACTAAAATTTCGCAAGAGTTTCCCCTAAAAATTAACTTACTGCACAAAAAAAATATATACACTTCCAATATAATTTCTCCAAACTCCAAAAACTCCAATTCAACACAAATTATCAGCAAGCACTTCTAAATATTCATCCATTACATTTAGATACCATCATCAAAATTATATAACTCATTCATTTCAAAAGTAATTATTGATGTTTATACACCAAAATATAATAAAAAGTCATTACTTAATTAATCACAGCTCTTAATTAATAATAAACTTAATATGTACAACCTTCACCATTTACAATATTTATATACATGCCAAAATCACCATACAAGAAATATTCTACCCAAAATGGTATATCTACTTTGACATTCCCTTTTGGTCCTGAAAAGCGTCCCCCGCTCCTAACCTACGTGTGATAAAAATCAACGCGCTGAGTGGAAGACTCAGTGGTGTTAAATATTCAACAATTTAAAATAACACACATAGCACAAAAGCAAGTCTCGAAAATGCTTTAAATTACTCAAATATATATAAATTAAATTTCGAAATCATATCAATTAAATTTAAACACCATGAAAACCATAAAACAAAA